>JAMQGT020011388.1:0-12613 GCA_024447675.2 Pterophyllum scalare | reverse complement strand
TTATGTGGTTACTCGTTCAGTTACGTATTGCTGAACCACAGGCTGGCCTCATCATTCTGGAAGATGCATAGACAGTAAATTATATGGACGTAGCCTTGGTGTCCGAACGTGAAGCCAGCGCTGAAATGTTTTAAACCTGCATTCTTTTTAATGACCAGCAGGGGGCGATCGCTCCGGCTGCACAAACACTGCCAGCTGTATAGAGATCTATGGAAAAACGGCCCTCGGCTCCTTTGCTCTTTGACCTTGGTTCAAACTTTCCTGATGATGATTTATGGGCTCAACACGACTTTCAGGTTTTACTGAATAAAACATGAAGCTCATTTTGTAAACTGTGGGAGCCAGAAAGGAGGATTATTCAGGGTGTGCTGATTGGTTCTCACTTCATTAACCACCGGGTGACATCACAGTGGCTGCCCAATCAAGCTTTAGTATTTCGCATTAAGCCTAAGACACCCTGATACTGGAGCTATGACACAATGCTCCAGTGAATAATGTTAAATTAACTTTATTACTTTATTTATTAGAGGTTAACCTGCAATTATAGGTTACAGACTAATACAGTCACAAGGTGTTTCACATGCAGCAAAGTAAAGAAAGCTGCACGCTCCGTGAAGACATTAATATTTCAGTGCTGCATTATTTAAAGGGGTGAACGCTCCCACAATCATAGCTGAATGAGAAAATACTCGAGGTATTTTCACTGCTGGGAAACAGCGCGCAGCCCAGAGGCAGCGGGCGATTTTGCTTCATTAGATCGTGCTCAATTAACACATGCACGGCACACAAAAACACAAATAGACGCAGCAGGCTGGGCTCAGGCAGGAAAGGGCTTAATCTCATTAGGGACACAAATGCAACGCATGTAGTTAATACATAACCCTAAATGTCACCAGACAAGCATACGGTGACGTACGTTACACCAAGTCTTTGCCCGGCTTTGTTCTGGAGGACTGAGCGGACATGTGACGGACGCAATACAATGACACAAAGCAGGACTCACTGCTTCACCAGCTTCTTGGAATGAATATACTATACTGAGTTCACAAAAGGCTTAAATAACCCATAAAACTGGACAGGCAAGCCTTTTATCAGGAAGCACTGCAAGAGCTGCAGACAGAGAGGTCTCTTCACTGCAACACCGGACAAAACCGAGCCAGTTGTCTCAGCACTTACATGTGTTTGTTTCACATCCTAACCACATAACAACCAAAAGGTAAAAGGTCAGATGACTGCAGCACACAAGGGTCAATTGAGGGTTTTAATCTAAGGCAACAACAGGTCAGCAAATAGGCACACAGCGGACGCCGCAGTGGCCCATACATCTTTAAAATGGAAAAGATAAAAAGTGTGCCAACGCCGCGCTTACGATACAAGGATTAAAGCCTGAGCGCAGTTCAAAGTTGAGAGGCCGACTCTTTAAAGCGACACACGCAGGAACGCCTCACTCACCTTCTGAAGGCTGGTCGGGTTGAGCTGTGTTTTATCGATGATCTTTATTGCAACCTGAGAGGGAGGGACAGAAAAACACACAAACAAAAACAACACAAATGAGGAGACTTTATCACAGCTGCCCAACAAAAAACATCCTGACTAAAAATATCTGAACGAGGGTTCAAAAAGGTGGTCCGACTCTGAAGGGCTGTCTTTCACTAAAACAGCAGAAAACCTTCACAACTGAGAACACACTCACAGAACAAATAGTATTTATGCTTGAAAACAGACTTTAATCAATAACTATTAAGGTATTTGTCATTATTTTTATTTGTTTTTTTAAACACATTGTGAGTTGTTTTAATTATCGGTCTAAATCGGGCTGAATCAGGCTTTCTGACCCTCGATCTTCATCTCAATCCGTTAGTTTTAAATGAAAAAGTAGACAAAAATATACAAAACAGACTGCAGTGAGGACAAAGAGCACAGGGCACACCCAGAAGCTAAAGTCCACTGACTAAAGAAGGAGGTTTAAGGACATGCGCTGACCCGGTCAAACCTGGACCGCTCTACCACTTTGAACCACCATATATGACCGTCTGCTGCTCCGTGTGGGTGGAAAACAGCAGCTATCGCATGACTGAGCCGGTGGCAGACACACAAAGTTTCCTGAGCCTTGAGTTATCAGCTGAGCTAATGTAGGTCAAGGGTTTTATGAGAAGAAAGACTGCAGTGTATTTAAACACATGGACGTACACCCACACAAACAAAACACAACTGTCCTCCTTCAAAGGGTTTCAGGCCTCGACTGTGCCATAGGGAGCTGCAGTATTTATCCTGCTACAGCTCTCAAACTGTTTTCCTTTAGCCCCGTGTGAACCACTGTGCACATCTGCCCTTCAGTGCAATAATTGTGTTTTCTGTCCCCTGCCTTTGTGCGTCGTCTCCTTGAACTCACCTCTCTGCCGGTTAATATGTGTCGCGCCAGTTTGACCTTGGCAAAGTTGCCTTTGCCGATGGTTTTGAGCAGTCGGTAGTTTCCGATGTGTGGCTGTTCATCTGAACACAAGGCGATGGAGTTGCGACATCTGGCACCGAGCGAGCGGCTTGACCAGCCCGTACCCTTCTCCGAGCGGCTGGCCGACAGCGAGGCGTGCTGGAGAAAGAGACACAGACTAACTCAGAAGCACAGAAATTATAATACAGCCAAAAAAAAAACTGTGAAGCTGATTTTCAATCATTGTGTCTTTGTTTTCTCTGACTTTGGCTAAAACCTCCTTGGGGTGAGGGTGGGGGTGGGGGGGTGACAGGACAAAAATGCCCCTATGCAGGAGAAACCATGTGATGTCTAAATTGTGTAAAAATATACCAGAAGAAAACCACATAATACCAGTATGAAAATAGTCTCTGACTGATTTGGACTTTAACTGCTCATTGAATAAAAACTGAAATTATAAAAATTATCTGCTCATTTTTTAAGGTAAACTTCCAAACATGCGTTACACAGTAGATGGAATATGGCTACTAAAATCTTGTAATAAGGCATTTATTAACCTTTAATTGGCTAAACGATTAGTGAAGTGAAAACGTAACTAACTGCAGACCCAGCATATTTAACACATTTGCATAGGTGTTAAATGAGTGAAGGAGAGTCATGAGCTCCAAACGATCTCTGACTGTGTGCCTGCATGACACATATGAACCCCTCCACGTCTTTATTCAGCGCATTCACACGTGGCTGCAGGGTCAGTGATGTTAGGCTCATGTTCCTGCTGCTGATGGTGATGATGATGGAGGTGATAAACTGAGCCAGCCTGGATACCTGACACTCTGCTGATTCTCACTACATGCTTTAAAACTACTGCAGCAGTCTGCCTTTAAATCACCCTCCTCAGGATGCGGGGTAATAGTGACAGCCAAACCGGCCAGCTGGCACTTATTATTTCACAGGACTGGCATTCAGTGAGCAGCCTAACCTAACGTGGCTGTAACTGTAATCCAGCCACATGATTGAGAATAGCTCCACGGTGACCCATACTCATTGGCCTTTCTTGCTGTCTGTCAACACGGACGGAAAGAGTTCTACTGACTTTATACTGATCGTGTCTCATATTTGTAAGTTATTTTGCAATAATTATCTTTACTGTTTTATGACTCAGCTCTAGTTGTTGGCCCTACACGACCTCTTTACTATGAAGCTGTAATGGCTGCACTCAGTGGAAACATAAATACCCAAAGGAAACAAACTAGCGTAAATGCTTCGTCTGCAGCGAGGACGACATGAGGAACAAAGACAGAAGAAACTAGAGGAAGCTTGAGGACCAAACAGAAGTCCTCCAATTCCTGTCTTCAGGCCTCATTACCACCAAACCAACGTCTGAACTGCAGTGTGAGCAGCATCATGTTTAAATGTGGGTATTAAATGTTGGCAGCTACAAACTACTCTCACAAACCTCCAGTGAGGAATGGAGCAGTGGGTCACTGTTGCATTTCAGGGTGTTCCTGACAGCCGTGTCTTCCCCACGCCTACACCGCATCGGGTGAGATTCGCTCCTTCCTGCAAAGTGACTTCCTACACTTCTCACTAGTTTTAGCAACTCGCCGCTTTTCTCTGTGGAAGGCATCGGAAGATTTTCCAGTTACAGACCATTTTCTTTGGACAAATCCTCCACAGGACTGGAAACAACAAGTAACTGGTATGAATCCCCTATTCACAATGGACTCAAACATCCAACAGCTGATTGCTGGGCACCAGTTTACCTCAGCGGGTGAGCTGGTGACGATAAAGTGCAGCAGCCTGGGTTCGAGTCTGACCCCTTGCTGCCTGCCTTCCCCACGTTCCCGTCTGCCTTCACAGCTCCACTATCCAATAAAGGCCGTAATTTCCAGAGAAAGAAAATCGTGATTGACAGAAGTTTGTGAATCACTGGTGAATATCTAGATTAGGCAATATCCCTGGTGAGGTGTTGCTCGTGACGCTGCCTTTAAAAAGTGGTCTTCAGACAGAAAGCTTTAAAGCGAAGGAGATCCCCTGACTCTGTTGATACTGTAGGCTCTCTTCTCCCCCCGTCCTCTCCTCCTCCATCCACTCAGTTGTTTGCTGTCGTCCAATTTGCTGTTAGAACCTTTTAAAACCCGCCTGGTTTCCCAGCATCCCCCAGCACTCAGAGCTCAAGTCATCCCTCCATTTTCCCATTCTCGGTGTGAACCCTCTTTCTCAGATTTTATTAGCTTTCCAAAATGCAATTTTTGAAAAGCTTAAAGCCATTTTTCCTCATATTTCTGAAACAAAACAGAGCGAAGACAAAGAGGAAAGCAGGTTTTGAGGAAAGGCGGCACATCCCTGTGGGGAGTAATTGGCTGTAAAATGAGAAGGGGACGTTTCTAGCTCACAAACTCTATTAAATGCTAAGCTACAATGCAGCTACATGCAGTATACAGCAAATACAAACTGTGTAGTTTATTGCTTAGAAGAATGAACTTGATTGTGGATTGTCTGCAACATTAATCAGTACAGCAGAAAACACAAATGGCCCTCAGCTGTTATTTCATCCCTCTGATCACACACGGATGGTTAGACCACAACAAGCTGAAACTAATACTGAAGAAAGACGTTTTCATTGAACAATTATAACTAAAGAGCTGGAATATGATTGTTTTTAATGCCACAGTCATCAAAGACATAGACGTGCTCCTTCATTTTCTCCTCCTCACCCTTCCCCCTTTAATTTCACCTCTTCTCTCTCCCCTGGTTCATCCCTTCCCCCAGACAAATCAATCTGCCTCCGTTCCCTCCGTTCTCCTCGCCATGCCCGGACACGCCCTCTCTTTTGTCTCGCGACGCTGTCTTCATTTTCAGCGACCTCACATCAATACGAGCATCTTGGTGGCCTCCATCACACCACCCCCACCTCCCCATGTCCCATCTTTAGGGAGTGCGCTCTTATTGATTCACCCAATCCTTCTGATTACCACGCAGTTTCATTCAAGAGCAGGTCTGTGCGCGCATGTGTGTGCTGAGCAAGATGTGATGGAGTCTATATGCTGTTAGACTGCAGCAGCAAAGGTATTATTGGGTGGGGAGTGGGGCTATTAAAGCCCCCACCCTCACCCTGGTAAGGGTGCAAAGGTGACATCTGATACAGTAGATGGGTGGAGGGCTCTGTGCGTGTGTGTGTTTGGGGTGGGGTGGTTGTTACTAAATGATGTGCAAATTCAGCAAACAAGCTGCACCTTGTCCTTGGTGCCCATGCTCTGCGTCTTTGCTGCTGCTGGAGAAGCTGCTGGAAAAGTCAAGAGTGTATCTGAGGTTAAAACAACACATGGCTCTCCTCATTATTATAAAATCATAGTTTGCTCCCATCCTAGTTGCATCCTCCAGAGCTGATGAAGACACTGATGAAGTACCAAAAACTGCAGTTCCTCTAGGAAGCCAGTCAGTCCACATAGATCCCAATGTTCACATTCCCAACTTGAAACCGTTAAAAAGGTGCGTTTATGGCCTGGCTAAAAAAATGCTTTTGGCCCCTACAGATAGCTCCTCTTTTTGTAAAACTGCACAGAGAGCAGCTATCGTCAGCCGCTGCTGTTTGTATCCTCTTGGAGCATTTTTAACTGACTTATCTGACCAATAATAGTTTGCTGATATGGTTTCAGTGAGTGAAATCTACTGTTAGTTAGTTTATAGTTCATGCAGCCTTCTAACCAAGCTTGCTACCTTTAGCTGATAACTCCACCCTCTCTTCCAAAGATGCAAACGACGGCCTCGGAAAAATCAACACAGCTGCAGCAGTGTGATGTCACGGTGGCGGCCATGTTTGATGTACAGTCTGAACAAGAAGGTTCCAGGTTCGAACCCTGGCTGAGGCGTTCTTCCTGTGCCTGCGTGGGTACTCCGGCTTCCTCCCACAGGCCGGAGACATTTGTGTTAGGTTCAACTGGCTGTGGGTGTCAATGCTGTTAACCCATCGATCGACTGGTGACCTGTCCAAGAGGTTCCCAGCCTGTCGCTCTGTCTGGGATGAGCTCCGGCCCACCGCAACTCTGAATTTAATAAGCGGTCCAGAAAACGGGTGGAAGGATGATTTTCATTTTTTCACTGTACCATCTGCTCCTCGTGTACATTCAGATGGTTAAAAATTATATACGTGATGATAAAAAGAAGTCACTGTGAAGAAAAATCATCCTTTAACAGTTTTCTAAGTCACGCATCCTGCTGGTATGACAGTCATTATAATAAAAGGAAGCTTACACTTTTCAGGTAAATCCCTCAAATCCATGGACGGACGCACGGAAGGATGGACACACGGATGGAAGATATGAATGACAGCTCGATGTCAATTAAAGAACAATGCACCGAACATGTGTGACTGAAAGAGGGCCTGACGTGATGCTGAAAGATTTGACGCTGACCAAAATTGTTTAAAGAAATTTCTGCACTGTGTGTGTCCGTGCCCAGAATCAGCGTATACACACAGGAAATTTTTCCTACTTCAGGAAACACAGAATCCTCTGTGCGCTCATCTTAATAGTTTTATTATTTCAAGCCTGCAGTGTTCACTACACTTTGTCTTATTTATCATGTTATTGTATTTTATTTAGATTCTCACTGAGCTCCTTCATTTTCTTTATGCTATTTAACTGAGCTCTTTTCTACTAGAGTAATTCTACTTTATGGAGCATTTTTCTTTTGTTATATTCACTTTTACTGAGATAAGTTGGCTGCTATAACTGAAGGATTTTTGGTATATATAAAATATAACATATTTTATACTTAATAAGAGGCACAATTAAAAACTAACATCCTCTTGTGCTGTGTCTCTAAACGTTTAGACCTCTAAAACCAGATGATGGCCCGAAGGACGATGATCACGATCATGTGTAAACAAAGTGGATAAAGATGGTAACTGTTCTTAAACTGAGACCAAAAAAAGAGCCAATCAGAGCCTTAGACGCAGGTTTCATCCATTTTAAAATGATGTATTAACATCTGAAAATAAAAAGTTGAATAAGAATTAAAAAGCACGGACTGGGTGAATTTATGCTCAACAGATGGTCCAGTCAAATTTAAACTCCCAGCTAATCAGTAATGAGCGGGCTGTGATTGTTATCGTCTGTGGATTCGAGGACGCACGCAGGACCGCAAAGCAACTTTTTATTTCAATGCATTTAACTGTTTCCCGTCCTGTCTTCCATATGAGCTAGGAAAACCCTCTGAGATACTGAATCATGAGCTACAGATCACAGAACATCACTGTTAGCTTTGACACCCTTCTCGCAATAAAAGACAGGTGTTAGCTAAAATTTGTGGTGGCGCGCATGTTTGCATGTCTGGCTATGCTACAGCCCAGGTGCGATCTTCCATCTGCAATGATCTGTGCGGCTGTGAACTGCTGAATGGAAACTCATGAATACTCTGAATATGTGCCTAATGTGAATGAGCAGCATTTCCCTCCTTCATACTTCGTGGAGCATCCCTGCCATATTTTCCTCTTTATGATTTCTGTGGATGCTGCGTCTCTTCTGTAAATTAACATTTTGTTGTTGTTGATGTAGGACTTATTGCTTATACAGCTGCTGGGCTCATAAATAACTCAACACAAAAGACCTGGCTTGCTGCCGCTAAGACTAAACGTTAATGTGATTTTCTGTGGAGTGTAAAGGTGCGGCGGGCAATACTACGTCAACTCATGCGCTATGACGAACACAAATGGATTTCCACACAATGGACCACGCCCTGAGGGAGGTGCATTGGACGTGACTTTGCTCTGTGTGTGTTGTAAGGGAGGCAGGATGTGTGACCTCAGTGCCCAGCAGAGGAGCGGTGTAACCTTCAGCCATCGTCAGAGACGGACTGACCTGCGGTATCAGTGCAGCTTCCTCCTCACCTGCTGAGGCTCTCGACCTCAGACCGGTGTGTCACTGGCCCTGACACACACCTCCTCTATCACACATGACTGCACACAAACATCAACACACTGTCCCCGTAACATCACAGAAAACAACAAAGAGATAAGAAGGCCAGAAATAAAAGGGATTGTTGTGCTAAAAAAGGAAACTGAAGTTTGATCTTTATAAACCGCAGTCTACGTGTCTTGCTGGTGATGTCGACATGTTAGATTTCTCATCCGGCCCCAGCAGTTAAAGCACATTCAGTTTTTGTTGTAACCATGGAGGAGGGAAAACTTGAAGCACTAAATTAGTTAAATATGCACTTACTGCATCTAAACAACTAAAACACATTTATAGGAAAGCCCCAGTGTAACTTTATACCTGTATGTTGATTTGCATGTCGTCACCCATACCAAGAGCTGGTTTCACAGAGACAGCCTGGACTGGTCTCTAGGTTTAAGGCAGTCTTCAGTTTTCTCAGGCCTAAGCCAAAATCAAATCAAATCAAACATTTTACTCCAAGGCTCAGCAAATCCTGATGTTACCGCTGTGAGAATAAGTTACACCTCCATATAAGAGGACGACCTCGGAAACAAACAGAGGAAAACACACACATGGTTCATGATTTGTGTTGCTAAGAATAATAAATCCATGACAAAGCTCTAATTTGTTATTAAGCCCACATTACGGCATATATGGAAATGCAATTTGCTTTAAGCCTCCCTGTCAGCTGTGTAATTAAATTATTAGTCAGGTAGCTACACCCAGCATCAACACTACCCTACTTAAACCACCATTAGAAAGTACTAGAAAGAAACCTATGTTTCTGTTTATCCTTTTCTTCGTTCCTCCTCCTGTTTCAGACATACATGTTATGCAGAAGTAAATGTATATGCAGACATGAGGTGTGCTATTATTTTTGGTGGAAAGCAACTTTATTCACTCATATTTAACTGTACTGTGCTCCTGCTTTAGCTCTTTAAACTTAACTATCTTAAGAGCTGTGCAACAATGGCCCCAGACCGTATAATTACATCTGAAGTTGACTGGCAGGCCTACATTCCTGTCATGGAACGACTACATCTGAGCTAATCTCAGCTCATCCTCCTCTCTTGGCCTGAGGGCGCACACACTGGCCATATTCGCTTTGTCTTCCTCTTCCTCTCTAAGAGCTCAGGATCCCTGTGTAAACCTGTCACATCGCAGTTATCCATCAGGAGTGCGTGTCAAGAGCAGCAGGAAGTTGCATGAACTTTGCCTGCGTCACATCCTGTCCTGGACAGCGAGATGTCACAGTGATGACAGCAGACGTGTCACATGTTGCACTGCGACACTCAGCGAGCATTTCCTGGCAGGCACCAAGAGGAAGCGAAAGCTGCCAGATAAAACCAAACCATGTCAGTGGCCTTGACAGACAGGCTGTCTGATGCAGCGGAGCTTCAGCTCGAGCGGCTGCTGGAGCCTGACCTTCCTCATAATGTCCATGTGATCTGATTTGTTTGAAAGTGTCTCAGTCGGCATGTGTGTTACAGAACAGCTAAAATGCTGGCGATCATCTTACATGTGTTTATGTCTGAGAAAGAAAAAAGAGCCAGGCTTTAAAACCAAATCCCCCGAGATGGACGATCTCAGTGACCATCAACAGCTGGCAGGTTAAGCAGGCCACTTTGAACTTGTTTTACTCTCAATGCATTGAATCACTATCATTAAACTGACAGTAAACTTCTTCTGCCTGATCATGGCCTCTGAGCATACAGACAAAAAGAAATGGACGTGTCCACGCGCCCGTGGGTGCACATACGAGTTCGAGCTTGAACCTCTGCACTGTGTGCAGGGAGAGGCCACGCTGACTCATAGTCATCATCTGGAGGAGGAGTGTGTATTTTCTGTTGTTCCGACTGTAAATCAGTAAAGGGGCAGTAACGAGGAGGGGTGTTTACATAGGAGGACACTCACAGCAACGTGCTGACCACAGACAGTAGGAAGTCAATGCAACTGAGCAACTAGGCAGGAGGCTGAGGCGACTACCAATGAGAGCAAAGGACTGAGCTGATTGACATGAGAGAGTGACAAACACATCAGAGGGTTAACTATGTAACCAGAACCTGTAAGATCGACTACAGACCTAACGGCAGATGGAAAATAATGCAAATCACTACATATGGGAGGGTGGTTAATAAAACTAAAGGCCTAAAGTATTAAAGAGTTAAAAAAGAGTGAAGCAAATGCTATTACTTTAAACCATTTTAGCCGTTTAGCTGATGTCCTTTCACTCATGGTCACTAATTATGGTTGGCTAATTCACTCATCATTGAGTGATGAGTGGTTCTTGGCTGGTGTAGTCCATGTGTGGTATATAAACCGTCTCAGCAGAAGCAGCTGGCCCATACAGAATGCATTAGGGAAGGTGGATATCAGTAACCTCACAGGGGGAGGGCAGGACGTTCGGACTGTGGATAAGACCAGCCAACACCGTCTTACAACAAGTGACAATGTGCATGAGGAATGAGCACATAAAGTAAAGGAGCTCTATTTTAAATGATAATACGGATTTAATATTGATTTCTGACCACCTAACAATTCGAGAGCGCCGATGTAATTATCAGTCCTTACTCAGACATTTCAGCTCCACCATCACGTTACACTCATAGAAATAAATAATCTTTAGGAGTGGATATTTCTTCAGGAATCACTTTGTGGCACTGTAGAAGTAAACAGATGACAGAGTGGCAGGACGTGTGTGAGAGAAGAGTATGATGAACAGATGAAGGTCACGTTGGATTGAAATGTCAGTATTCTTGGAGTAAATGGGACGAGAAAGGAGAATTGACTTTCTTTCAAAGGGAGTGTGAATAAGCCCTTTCCTGCTGTGAGTAATAAGTGCTGCTTCCACATGTCGTCCCTTAAACAATAAAGCTGACTGATACTCAAACGAAACATCACTAAAGCATTTTTCATTTCAGATTATTTGCAGACAGCTAAAGAAACAAAGCAGCGAGGCGATGTTTGGCTTCTGCCAGATTCACTCGAATTCCCACCAGTAACCATTAACCAAAACATGAGTCAGACCAGTTTTGCTTCTCTCTCTTTTTGTCCTCTTTTACAGGAAGTGCAGTGTTAACCTTCTGGTTTATGAGCCAAATGCAGCAGCACAGCAAAGCATGTAGGAATCTCCCTCAGCGCAGCCTCATATGATTCCACTGATATTCATATTTGTTGTTGTCATCGGCTTTAAACTGGTTCCTTGGCCCCGCAACGAGGGGCACTCTCCTTCTGAGCCTGTTAGATACACTTAATTCATCATTAAACTGACCTTAATTTGAAAAGAAAAAAAAAAATCAAGAGACTGTCACAGCTTTCTGTGGATGTAAGGCCTGCTCTGACTTATTAAACATCCCACCTAAAAACCTCATCTTCAGACGACCGTGTCTTTGATAAAAGCAGTAATCCTGCTGAAACAAACAAACATATGAATGCCCCCTTTGTTAAATCCATTACCCTCTTATGCTGGAATACCTTGGCGAGGATTAAAGAGAAGAAAACATTAGACAGTAGCATTTAAATATCACCAACATGAGCCAGACAGCACAAATCTGAAGAGGCCAACTATCTGACACTGTGGGTTAAACGTGGCCTCCTTCCTCCAGTCTGACATTATCTGGCTCCACAGTATGCAAAATGTAACCGGATTCCTCTGTCAGGACTGCACACGCGCACACACACGCTTTCTTTTTGCCTCTGGAAATGCGCCACATTACTCAGCATATCATTTGCCATGGGGCTGTAATCATCAGTACAGGCTGAGTAAGGGTCAGATTTATTCTGTTTGGATCAACAGCAGTGGATTAAAGAGCTGAGTCACTCCTTGGCTAGACCTCAGCTTCTCTCCCTAAACCCTCCATCACTGTGCAAATCTGTATCTACAAACGCACAGGAAAGGCACGGTTAGTTTTTTTCTTTACTGCTAATCTTTTACTTACTTCCTTCCTTCACCTAATTTAGGCGGCCTTGCATCATTTCCCCACAGTGTCAGAATCTCTACTGCTTTATGCAGTCATGTATCATTTCTCCCACAGTTTGTGGTAGGACTGAGGGATGGAGCGTGCACACAGCCCAGCAAGGGAGGCACAACAGTGAGAAAAGTGCGACTAGACTTGATAGCAACCTAGTTTACTGTAAATACATCAAAAGCTTCCAAATCCACATGAATTAATCTAAAACTAAAGATGGACAGATGTAGACCTACCCAACACCACAGAGGAGGAATGGCTTTGACCCTCACTCCCTT
>JAMQGT020011387.1:0-15630 GCA_024447675.2 Pterophyllum scalare | reverse complement strand
CTGTACAAGTGAAATAAAGACAATCAAGGTCATGGGACAATTAACTTCCTTTTATTTCCATTTCTATTCCCCTATTTCCAATGCATATTAATTCCACCCCCTCATCCTTAAGATGAGATGCCTTTTGTCCCAGCAGAGGGGTCCTCTCCTCCGTCCGTACATTACAGCTCTAAAAAGGTGATGAAATTGGAAAGAAAGGGGCAAAGTCTGTTTCT
Organism: Pterophyllum scalare; assembly: GCA_024447675.2. Classification (NCBI taxonomy): domain Eukaryota; kingdom Metazoa; phylum Chordata; class Actinopteri; order Cichliformes; family Cichlidae; genus Pterophyllum; species Pterophyllum scalare. The sequence continues at coordinate 15,415 of JAMQGT020011387.1, read as the reverse complement.
GTGCATGACTGTGCAGAGAGAAAAGCCTTCCCTCATCCTTTCTCCCAGATGTCATGGTTCTCCATAGTGTTTAGTTTAACCCCACTATCCCTCTTCCTCAACACTAATTACACACACACAGGCACACACACAGGCACACACACTCTTTGAAAACTCCCACAGTTGCAGAGAACTGGCTGCGTGCTCACAAGGCTCAATAGGCTGAAACTGATGGTGTTACAAGTACATACAACTGCTCTCATTAGCAATCTCACTGATAATGTGGAGATGAAAAGATGCTGCACCCTTGTGTGTCCTGTTCTGTTTTCTACTAGCTGAGAATATGTATTACTGCACCGCCAAAGCTTTGAGAGACACAAAAGTAATTATGCAATTGTTTTAAACTGCAGTCCGGCCGGGGGAGAATACTTCTGTTTCCTGTAGGACAGTGTATGACTGGCAACAGGAATGAGCAGCCTTGTCTGTGTCTTGTTAGTGAATTTGCATTATTACACTATTACACTACCTAATATACAGTTTTTATGTAAAATGTTTTATTTTCCTGTGGTTTCATTTACAGATGTCTCTAGATCAAAATATAAAGGTAAGTGCTGTGACTGGTCTAGAAAATACCAGAAAAGAGTTTTTAAAGAACATAAAATGCATTTTGTGAAGTACAAGATAACACTGAAATATTTTGTCCTCAAACTAAACCTACAACAAACTATAAAAGATAGCTGTTTATTTTATTTTATTTTTTAAGAAAAATGAACATCAATCTCAAGGACTCTTCTCCCACTGTGTGAAGGGCAAGTGGCACTCAACATGCTTCGAGTCACGTGAGACTTCAGTGGAGCCTCCAGAGAGCCAGAACAGAGTCAGCTGGCACCGCTGAGTGTCCCATCACATGCGTAGCAACCTCTATGCAAAATACGCAATTTCTATGATGCAATGCAGTGTTTCTATTGTGATTATTAGCTTGGAACTTGCTATCTATCTAAAACCTGTGGTAAATACAGCAATTTTAAAAAGTTGCTAAAAAACTTATCATTATTGGGATCATTTCTTTTTGCAAGTGCAAACAAGCAAATTTAAGAGCCATCTGTGAAAAACTGTGCTGAATTACTAATTATAAGTAAATAAGTTTAAGCTGAATAACAAAAAATCTCCTCACATCTCAACAAACAAGAAGATAAACCAAAAGTGACAGAAAATCACGGCTCTGAATAAAACTCTGACCTCGCTGTTTATGATTTTTGTTGACAGTGCTGTTGACGCTTGCCTCCACCTTTTCATTTTCACTTTTGAAAGAACAAGAACGTTTTCAAGTGCAGCGGTTGCACAAGACCGATGTAGGATTTTTAAGACTGATACCAATATCTGATGATTTAAAAATCCAGTATTCCGATATTTTGGCATGTTTTCTCTGAGACACGTGGAACATAAACAGATTTCCCAACATTTGTTATGTGTAGTTTTATTTACTCATTTAGGCTTTAATGACTCTGCTCAGTTCACCTGGTCGTTGTGTTTGTGGTTCCGAACACCTGTGTTGCCCACAGGAAAGTTGCACAGTGCCCTCTGGTGGTCAAACCAGGCAACATCAACGCTCGTAACATGGTGGGTCTCTTCGTTAGTTTTTTAAACTTTCATTCATCGGCTAATATTGGCTAATAAAATCCAGCCCTCTATCATGAAATCATCACAAAAATTATTCAATTTTTTTGTGTTTGTGTACACAAAACGTTGCTTTTTTTGTGTCAATGAACTTGAATTTGTAAGTAATACATTTCAATAGGAAATATGTTGTGTGCCAGAAGCACATATTCTTTGTAGAGAAACAGAGAGGTAAAGTTTTAAAAGAGTGGCAACCACTGAATTTGTACTCAGACCATATTTTTATTTCTAAATCTGCTAATAAGAAGAATTAATAACCTATTTAAAATACAAATGATGTGGGAAAAACCGTGACATATATGATTCAAACTTGGGTCTGTGGACTGAAAATAATCAGTACATATGAGAGCAGACTCATGAACATAAAATAATGTTGGGAAATTCAAGTTGAGGGAGACAAGAAACAAAACGTAAATTCTTGTCCAGCAACATGAATCAACAGATTAAAGGTCATGATTATATCACAAACTATCGTTGTGATATTGGCCCACGGACAAATCAGTTGGGCTTAATAAGAAAACTTTACGTTGTTGATAGACAAATATAACACAGCTGGAGCAGTTTCACAGCTTAGATTAGTTAAATTGTATCACTAAAATGATTACACTTTAAAATAAGCAGCTCTTGGAGAAGGGACACACAATGAAACAGTTCATGTTTGGATTCTTGGCATGCTGTGTTACATTGAGAGATGAAAAGATGAAAAAATAAATTCACAATTATTTTGGTTTGTGCCTTCTGACCAGCATGTTTTCTATCATAAGAGCTGATGTTGATGAATTTATACCTGTCCACCATCCCAAAATGACAAAAAAAATATGATCTCACAAACATAACAGCTTTTCTTTCCTCAAGATCGGTCTCACATTCATTTAAATTCCTTTGAAGAATTTATAGAGAAGTGTTAAAAGCCAGTGTGGTGTTGATGTGCTGTGCTTCCGCCATTGCAGAGTTACCTTTCATAATCATGTGTGTATGTGTGTGTGTGTGTGTGTGTTGGAGGGGTGGGGGGGTATACATACTGTGCAGGCAGGCATTTTTTAATACAGTAATGTAATTTTGCATTTTTTATTAAATTAAAAAAACATCCCAGTGGACAAATGGACTGAGAAAAAAAAGTATAAAGTATAAATCTTAACCATTTTAAGTAATGCAGCGCTGAATGGCACATTCGGGTGTGTTTTATATTTTTGGTCCCTTTCAAAGCCTTCCCTGGATGTGGGTGGAAGCGCTTGATCTTCCCTTGTTCATATTAAATAAGTCAGATTCCAGCCCCCACCTCAAAAACCTATACTCACATTTACACTCGGGCTTATTAGATGTGAATATGAGCCTGTGTGTAGCTTTCCTTTTAGCTCAGGCCAGTGAGTTTGAGTCCTTTTGAACAGGCAGTAACATGAGGCAACTATGACAGGCAGGACGACCCTTGATCACTGTTAATTATCTAAGTGGACGTGAAGCTCCCAAACCACCAGAGCGATGCAGCTATAGCACTCTGCATCAGGGGGTTTCGGCATATTTGCTTTCAAATCAGCATGTGTGTGTGTGTGTGTGTGTGTGTGTACTTGTGTATTCATGTGCATCTGTGCGTTACCATCATCAATACCGTGTGACAAGTTGGCCTTCAAGTGTAGGTCACGGTCGCACGAAGGCAAGCGTGTTCTTCATTATCGTTCGAAAGCAAAGCTGAGTTTGTCAAACCTGTCAAACACAAACGCGCGCTAAGGAACTCTTGAATAACATGTCTTTAATGAACCAGGGGCCATTTAAGATTTATGAAAGGGTTTTAAAATCCAACTACAATGGACTGTCATTACACTTGAATTCAAAATAGTTGCATCATCTCTTAGGAAATGATCTGTACTTGCATTGTGAAGCCGATGCACTGAATTCCCCGGTGATTAAAAGTAAAGAACAGGAGTGGTGTGATATCAGTTGTATTCATGCTCAGAACTATTACTACATTTTTAGATCTTATGACATGAAAAGGAAGGAAACTTATAAGTAAGTTGATCTAGAAAAACAAAAAAAAAGTTCCTCATACAAACTTTAAAAGTGTCTTTAGTCCATTAAATCATTTATATAATGAGTCAATATCATGTGCTAGTGAGTAATGACAGTCCAGTCAGTGCAGTGCCCACTGAAAGGCAAGAGATTATTGTCCTCAGAATGACCTCAGAAGTATTGACTGTATTAACAGCATAACCCTAAAAGACTGTTTTTTTTATTATTATTATTATCTATTTGCCAATAGAATAAGGAGAAATAATGGCATGTTTTACACATTAACTGTGGGCAGTTGCTGTAAATGTTTTGATGTTTTTACAGTACATATATATATATATATATATATATATATATTTTTTTTTTTTTCTGTCAGGCTGTCTGACATGGAGAAAAAAGTCTCAATGCCTTTACATTTGTTCCCCAAAAAGATGTACTGAGTTGAGAACAGAGAAAATAGAAGTACTCTGTGACAACTACATCTGTGCAGATGATTCTGAGGCAAGTTATAAAAACACTATGGCTGGGGGAAAATTACATCATGCCCGTGGACTTTCCATCTTCTATTTTTTGGGGGGAAAAAGAAATCTATGTCAAAGGCCCAGAGCTTTAGTTGCAGCAGAGCTCAGTTTCCCATGCTGGCATGTGGTGCAAAGGCTTCTCTCTTTATAAGTTTAAAAAAAAAAAGAAAAAAAAAAAAGCAGTGATCCAAATGTTATTGTAACATGAAATTGATAAAATGGATGCAGATATATAATAAAGTTATAATAATAAAATTATTGGGATTCTTTGTGATTAGACATTAAAGGTTTATGTCCCTTTCTAGAAGGTCATGCTTATTATTAAGCTTTATAGTATGTGTGTGTAATCTCACCATTGGCCAAATTTGTTTGTCAGTTACACTGTGTGTGGAATGAAGGAAAAGGCAAGTGAGAGAAAGAGGGAGAGAGATGCTCAGGGAGTGTAGAAAACAACACTATCAAAGGAGGGCTTCAAAGACTATCAGCTACGTCTCCTGGGTAATTTGCGATCCTGCATTCTTTCGACTTCAAAGGGCCGCTGTGTGTTGGAATACTGCAAGTGGGAGAGTGAAGGGGGGAGACGAGGGAGTGGAGGAGGGGGAGAATCTGATTTCTCTAATAAATGCTGACACCAGGCCTGTTTGATATTAGATTCAGGGAACAGTTTGATTTGTTATCGCCTTTGAAACTCTTCGGATGTCCTTCAGAGAAGCAGGATGTCTGCCCCAAGTGCAAGAGGGGAGAGCAGAGAGTGCCAGGCTGATAGGACAATGGTTCTGCTATAAAGATGACCATTAAGGGACTATTGATTAGGAGTCTCTCTGTCTGACTTTTTGTCTGTCGCTCTGCCAGGACTCATTCTGTATACACTTTAATACACTACAGCAACTCAATGCACCTAAAAAAGATTAGAAGCAGCCGATTAGTCTGACTTTTACTAAAGCAGTGTTGGATGGTACAGGGTGGTCGCTGGTCACTGTCATAGCGACCCACATGCAGAATACTTTGAAAAATCCACTTAAAATACTTCAAATAAAATGTTCAGAGCCCTCAAGAGATTTTTCTGACCATGCAGAGCTGTAAGTGAGCAGCAGGGTGGAATATTTTGATGCCCACTGACTGCAGGTGAGGAGTGGAAGAGGAACCTCCCAGGGATATCCTAGAAAGTACTTCTAATGGGTTAGTTCACAGCTGCAGTTTTTTGCATATTGGCAAACTGTAAGAAATTTTCTGAAGTGATCTTACGGTATGCCTGCAGATTTTGTGCAGCGTTGACCAACTGTCCGTCTTTGATGGGGCAGGTGAAGACGTAAAGTGTTTGGTTTGTTGGAAAATTGTTCAAACAATGTGGAAACACATTGAAAGGGAATGTGTTTATGATCCAGGTCCTGAGGCCGCACTGAAAGGGGGAGGGAGCTTAAGAAAGTGAATGGAGGTCCCTCATTTCCTCACACCTGGTGAGCCACATAGAATAAAGGATGTCCGATATGAATATCAGATTGCTGCTTTTTTAGAAGACTGATGTCAAATGTCAGGCGTGGCAAAGCTGGGATGAAAAGGACTTTTTAGAAGTCATTCAACCATTCAACAAGAAGCTCTGATGGTATATTACCCACATGCAATAAGTGAGAAAATCCATACAACAGACATACTTTAATAAACATTAGGCTTGACCCATTCTGACATTTCGACATTTCTCTCTTTCTCTCTCTTTTTTTTCTTTTATAAAAAGCCCTGAAATCGCCCTTATTAGACTTCTCTCATCATTTTCACTTTGACATTGGAACAGTAGACACAGATGGAGAGGCACACTGAACTCGGTCAGCATGCCAAGTCCGGACAACTCCCAGGAGAGGTTATGATTTTAGAGTGACACTGTAATATTTTCACTGCACGGGGCCACTATGTGATTTCTAACTTACCAGCATTCACTGAAGCTAGTTGCATTGCATACTGGATGGGTGTTAGCATACTTATTGACATCAGTTATGCAAATAATAGACAGTGAAAGAATTGGTAAGCTAGTGTCAGCGCAACCTAGCAGAAATCCCCATTTTTACCCAAGATTGATTGAAAGTTTTCTTTCATTTAAACATTTGTAGTCTTTGATCTCTTTGTATATTGTTTCACTGATTATATCTTTGGCTTATGACGATAAATCTGCTGGCACTCCCTCATTTATAAGGTCAGCTTTAAGCAGCTTCCATTACATCTGTCCTCATATTTGCTTACACCCCCAATGTGAGGCTACAGCCTGTGCTCTCGGAGCTCTCTGCTCTTATCTTTACCAAGGGTCCATTCAGAGCTTAGCAAAAGGGCTTTTATGTGGGTAGCGCCATCTGCTTGGACTTAACTACAAAAATTTGTTAATTTGTTAGACACAAAGTTACAAATATTTTTAAGGAGCGAGATGGGGGAAGTGTTTATTTATAGTTTTCAGTTCCTCATTGAGAGCCGATGTGTTAAATGGCCTTTTCACCTCTTTTCTTTAATGTTTGTCTAACTGTAAATGTTGGTTTTGTGTGTTAGTCATTTCCAATTTGTACGTGTATGCACTGGGGAGTCGATCAGAACCAATTCAGTACTTGCTGTTTTTTTGGTTTTGTTTTGCTTTGTTTTTTAGTACTTCAGGTACTGTAAGCACTGTATGTACTAAGGCTGCAATTCTTCTGGAACTGATGGGGCAGGCTATGCCTAGAAGTATTCTAGTCTGTCTTTAAGTCCTGAAGAAAAGCAGGATCCCCACAAGTATGGGGAAAAAAGTACAGGTGGAAGATGGCAACTAGCTCCGCCCTCAACTCCATAAGAAAGGAAATAAGAGTCAGGTGATGAATGATTCACAAAAGGCAATATGCAAATGATGTTGTCGTGCTTCTCAGACCAAACAAGGAAATACTTCCAATTTCAAGAAGCACCTGAAAGGCTAGAATCCAGATCTATTCAGAGAGTTCAAGGTGAAGTTGGTGGAGTTTCAATTCAACACCTAACAACATCAAGTAAACAGCTGGCACTGCCATTGTAAAATGGACGATGTCCTATAGAAGTTCGTCACAGAACATTATGTGTACATTTTCCACCACTTTGGTTGTGATACAACCCACTGGTTGCAAGGGAACAATGTTTATTCCCCAGCCAGTTGGCAAGTAGTTGCTGGAGGTTTCTAGCTGTTGCTAGTTGAACTCAGTCTCAAAGAGGGCGCCGCACCAAAAACCTCTTTGTGATTACTTTTGTCATTAGCAGGTTGCTGCAGTCACCTGCAGTTTGCATGGAAGACTCTGACTGGTTTGCAAACATTTCCTATATACTAGCCAAGCTGTAGTAAAACCTGAAGAAGGGTGACACAAACTTGAAACGGGGAATGTTCACTGCCTTCAAAGTAAAAGTTGTGCATCAGTATTGCAGCAAACATGTTTCATGTTACATGTTTTTACTTTGAAGGTAAACTCCACTTCCCATTTTTCACAGTTTCTATACCACTTGTTGGCAAGTGTTTGCAGAAAAGTCTACACATTTTTCCCACTCAACTAAGAGATGCCAGGGGGTCGGGGTCATGTGCCTGTAAAACCTCAATAAGCTAAATTGTTTACAGTGGTTAGTTAAAGTTATATAAATACTTCAGCTAGTCTATTTGAGTTCAGGCAAGGATTTTTTTCAGCTTTAGCAACAATATCTACATTAAATAAATTTTGTGTCTTTATTTGCATCTCCCTTTATTGTACATGTTCACATGCTGCACATTCACCCCACCCAAAACTCCTTTCACACATACATACACTCTCATACAGTAACTCATCAAAGTGGATGTAAGCAGAAAACACCTGCGGTGTCATCCTCTTTCCCCACATCCACAGTATTCACTGACCCAGGGGACAGCCATGCTATTTGATTATTCTGTAGGGTGATGGATGTGCCGTACACCACTGTGGTTTGTATTCATATGAAAGCACGGATCACCATTGATCTATTGATGCATGGGATTGTGTAATGAATATGCAAAACTGCACTGTACTGCTGTACATCCCAGAGATTGGCTGTCAATGACATCATCTCCAAGTCGCAGGTCTTTGATTCCTGCTGCCCAGATAGGACGCCAGAGAATTGTAAATGAGACGTAATCAGTACTAACAATCCTGAATCTGTGCCAGCTGAAACTCCCCCCCCCCAAATGCCACCCTCCCAAAATGTCTCACCCCTCCTTGTTGCCCCTGCCAGAGTTCCTCCTCTCCTTTTCCATCTCTCTATCTGCTCATTAGTGCTGGGTTTGGAACAAAGAACCATCTGGGTATGGCTACCTGCCAGCTCAGGTGGGCCTTTACACAGACAAGACAGCTTCTCTTCAACATCTGTCTGCCAAGATCAAAGACACTGGTGTTTATCCCCTAAAATCCCCCTCTTGCATTTCTCTCTCTCTCTCTCTCTGCCTCTTCTTTCCTCCTTCTCTACCTCTCATTTTCTAATTTCCGCAAAAACTTCACATACATTAGATAGGAGGTAGACTAAATGCGGCACCTTCCTCCCCCTTAATGTCTCTCTCCGCCTCTTTGTCACTTCGCAGCTCTTCTTTTCACCCTTAGGGTGTCATGCAGTCTCCCAGACTGCTTTGTTTTGTGTTTTCAGCTTTTTTTAGGTAATTGTTTTCCTGTGTATATACTGTGGGAGACATAATTTTTGAAAATTCTCTGAGCTTTGCATCTCAGCAGTTACTTGACAAATATATCAAGGTTTTTTTTTCTTTTTTTCTGTAATTGTCTGCTCCTGGTAGCCTTGGGCTTTAGGTGCAAACATGTAGAGGAGAAACAATTTCATCTCTGTTCTCACAGAAACTTCTCACGTTAGCAGCTAAAAGTAGAGCTGCCATTTTTATGGCAATGCCCACCAAGATCGCTAAACATGCTGAGCTATGTGTGCTGATAGTAAAAAAGAAAAAAAGGGTGGGGGTCAATAAGATTTACAGCTTGTAATCAGATACAAATGGGTCCCCCATCCCTCTGTGACTGTACTTTACATCATGGAAAGTATTGATGGTTTTTTTTTCCACTTTCAGAGAGACAATGCTGGCTGCTTTTGCTGTAGGTAACTCCCTCCATGGTTATAAGATGGTGTATTCAGCTGGTCTGGCATTGTAGATATGGGGATCAGGGAAAGTGTTATCCTTTAAGCCAGGTGCTGCTGTTCAACACAGCCAGTTCCTGCTGACTGAAACACTTCCCTGCACGCTTCCGTCTGCTCGTCTGCTTGTCTGACTATTCCTTCACAGGATCAATGTGCGTGTAAAGAGGTTACTAAGGCCCTCTGTGTCAGCTGTGAGAGTGCACAGTATGAATGCAGTGACGGCGTTTAAGCACCGAGAACAGCCTCGTTGGTGCAGGGCTGGTGTTGCTCCTGTGTTTCCGTATTTTTTTGGTTTTGTTTTTTTAAGCCCTTTGCTCAGAACTAATAAAGATTGATTAGTCTTCCATTCAAGATCAATTGCAATGCTATTTTAGCTATGCCTGTTTGCCAGGATGCATTCTGATCAATGGCAAAGCTATTTTTTGTGTGCAAGGGCAGAGCCCAGTTTACTTCAGGCGGGATCAGAGAGAAAGGCTTGACTGATGGACCGTTCACAGACACAAAAGGTTCCTCCTCCTCCTCCTCCTCCTCCTCCTCCTCCTTCTCTCCCCTGAATAGCATCCTTTTCTGAAAGTGTTGATAGTGAATTAATTTTGAGAGATTTCACATGCTCTGTGTCACACGCATTACCAGCAGGGACAATTACATCACTGTCAGATTACAACTTGCCACCCACTTCTCTACCAGTTTATAAAAACACTTCTAGGAGCCCCAGGCTAGAATGTCACATGTACACCCCCACCACCACCACCACTTCTCCAGTGGAGGTTTTCTGCTGCATTTGCTTGGGACTAGGGGGTAGGGATGGTGGTGGGGTCACTGTCCGTTTTTCTCCAGCACGGTGTTCAGCAGGAGACAGCCAACTGGAGCGTAAAACAAGGCTGCAGTCTGCAGGTAGCCACCGGCTAAGCTCACCTGCCGCTAAATTCACTTTGACAGGTGAGATCACAGCCTCGTGGCGGGGCACAGCACCCAACAGGGAATGGAGAAACGTGTGGGCGTAAGAGCTCAGCCTTACAGGACCTACCTCTGCACAACAAGGAACAAGATAGTTAATAGAGAAACGTCATGGATTGCGAGGCCCGCTCTGCAGGATGAAAATAATAATGCCTCACCCCTACTTTCAGCTAGGTAAGTTACTTGGCCAAATTGTCCATGGAGTTACTTTGGAAAAGGGAATCACACTGCATCAATAAAAGATTATGACTTTCATTAAAGGTAGCTCGTTTAACACAAGCATGAAGCATACTATAAAATTACGGGGGAGAAACTTAATGAGTTTGACCCATCCCGGGTACATGGCATAATATGTCATGTAGAATATAATAGATGTTAGAGTTATAAAATTAGCCTGCCTGTTTTAAATGCTCTCCTTCTGTGTGCTGTTAATTAACAACAAGACATCGCACATGAGGTACAAGCTGTTTTTTAGTGTAAATATGATTTTGTCAGAAGGGACTTTAATCTTTCATGACCCAGGGGAAGCTATGGCCTTCTGGTCCTAACAAGATAGGAATTAAGGGTACATTAAAGATTGGCTGGATTTTAGGGTCATAGCCATTTATGTGCCAGCAGGGGCCCCGCAGTACAGCAACCGCATTTTATTTCCTCAACAGAGCAGAAATGCTAGTTTTATATCTAACATCTTTTCCCCAGTGATACCAGATTATTATTATGTGGTTTTTTTCCCTTTTTTCTTTCTTTTTTTTTTTTCTTTTGGTGTTTGGTAGGATGGTTCTAAAGTGAAATGATCCAGGAGTTTTGGAAATGGCTTCCTCTTAAACTTTGCAGGAGAAAAACAATAGCGTCACATTCCTCTGTTGCCAGAGTGTTTTTATTTGTTTCATTCAGGTGCAAAACACACTACAGGGAAAGCACACCCCTACACACAAACACACACACACAGACACACACACACACACACACACACACAATCCTCTCTACTCAAACTTATCCCAGCTCCACAGCTGCAACTCAGCAAATGTGGCGGGCAGGGTTTAATTTTCTGGCCCCCCGCCTCATGCATTTTTCATCATGACCGTCCTGTTCCCACCCAGCCACTCCCGCTGCACAATGCTATTGATTGGCGATTAAGCCATCAAACTGTTATAAAGAGCTTAATATTTTAAAGCTGTTACACCTTTCCACCCTTCGTACATTAACGTGTACCCTGTACTACAGTTGCAAGGTCTTTTCTTTTTTTTTTTTACATGTTTCCGCCCTCATGCAATGCTGGGATATGAATGTTTGATGTAATGCAGATGACAGTGGCTTCTGTTTTTTTCAGCACTCCCACACAATGCATGCTCCGGCATGTTCGATCAGCTGACTGTGCCATAGGTTATGAGGGAGCAGTGTCAGTCAGCACAGAGACTGGGTCAGGAAATATTCTGCTACCCACACGTGGGATATGTCCAGTTGTTGACCAATTTGCTTATGGTAATTTTAATGGATCTCTGGGGGCCGCCAGGCAATATTGAGGGTTCAGCGTTAAGAATCTGCAGTCTCATTCTATTCTAGCAACTGATAAGCATCCTAAGTTATTTTTAGATGTTAATCCAAAGAAGAAAAGACTCTGTTATTCTAATGTAATGCATGTATTAAAAATGCTTAACAACATCTGGTGCATCTGCCCTTGTAGGGTCACTTTTTCTTTGCCACCATCACATTTCAGATGATAAGATTTTTTTTGGGCTTGTGGATTCCCAGCCCATTATACCAGACAGATACTAACCCACATATGAACCCATCGCTGTGCCATCCTCACCCGTCATGTTCCAATTATGCTGATTTTTAACAGATTGTCAACTGGCTGTTATTTAACATGATGTTAATTTCATACAAATGAGTTGTCAGTTTTTCACTGGTTTTTAATCAAGTTTGATATATTTATTTGATATATATCGCATTTGATAGAAGTGTGAAGTTTCAAACTTCTATTTTTAACAGCTGAATTGATTTTATCTTTTGCTTCTGCCACCTGTTTACCCACAACTTTCAGGTGTTTCATTGCATCAGGTACTTTTAGCTTTCTGTTTCTTTTAATAATTTCATTTATTCCATTCAAATGTCGCTGATGGCAGCATGAGTCCAGTCTTTAATTTAAATGACAGAACCATAGACTGTATATAAAAGATGAGCACTCTGTAGCCTTGGGGTACTGAAGAGTGATGTGGTGACAAAAAATTATTCAGAGAGACGGCTATAAGAAAATAACCCAGCTCACATAATCTGCGAATTTCTGTAAACATTTTAAGTTTAGGGGCTCAAATTTAACACAGCATGGTGTTTATTTTGTGAATTATGGCTCAGTTTAAAGTAAAATAGACAATAAAGCCTGGATATGATTTGCAGTTTAACTATCATGCAACTCAAAGGATTTGGAAGTCAGATACACTGCATGATCGTCACATCTGGCCTCAAAATGCTCAGCTTCTAAAATGGACTTCACAAACCAATCCATGATCATCGCATTGCAAATAAACTGTTCTCTCAAATATTTACAGAGTTTGCAACCAATTTAAAAAATAATTCATTTGTTTTGCAAACTATTTCAATATTTTTTTTCTCCATTGGGTAACTGTTAGAAATGTATTTATCTAAAAGCCAGTAGCAGCCTGATCTTAAATTTATGGGAGCCAACAGGACACAGACAGGAGTGGCAGGTGCAAATGCCATCTTTGAGTCCTGCATTCTGTCTGTAGAATACTTTTATGACCGCATTACCGCATGATAATCACAGAGTTATCATTATAGTTTCAGCTAGTAGATATTTCATAGGAAAAATCCTGAAAGTAAGCTGTCTCTGCCTCAAATATGGCATATGGCATGGTTTGAAAACAAAGGGAGAAAGAATTTGAGCTAATGTGACGCTGGTTCATGCATGAAGCAGCGTGGTCCCACTGAGGGAGCAAAACTGGGGTGACATGAACAAGAAGACCAGGGTGGGCAGAGGTGAGAACGGACACAGAATTGGATTTATTTTGTGAGTGGTTTTGAGAGAAAGCAAAGTAGCGAAACAATCAGTGCCATGGGTGTTAGTCTACCAGGATTCACACCTGTGGTATAGGTTTGGGGACTTCAGGGGAAAAATACAGGTGAGCACGGAGGGAAAGCAACACACCACAGTTGCGCAGATCAAAGGCTTTGAGCACAGGTTTTCACTCTGGTTTCAGGCCAAGGTCAGGTTGCATGTGCATGTGTCTAAACTGACACAGCTACTTAACGTCCACAAGCATAAATGTATTCATCTGATATGCTGCCTTTCAGTGTGTCAGTCATTTCTCACTCTACTTGACAGTGCAGACAAGTGACTCATATAATAAGAGTGGTACTCTCCATTAGTGCCAGTCAGTTTGTGCTGTTTAAGCCCTTATGGTATTGTCCTCCAGGACAGAGCTGGATAGCACGCTTGAGCTGTATCCCAATCACAGTGATCACCTGTGACAAACCACACCAAGACCCAATCAATACACTGCTCTCCCGAGGGTCGAAGAATTAATGTAACTCTGCTGCTCCGCATTCCTCTGTGTGTGTGTGTGTGTGTGTGTGTGTGTGTGTGTGTGTGTGTGTGTGTGTGGGCGCGCGCGCTGTGTGTGTGTGTGTGTGCGTGTGTGTGCATGAGTGTGTGAAAGTAAGAGAGATAGCAAACATATCGACTTTGTACCTGATGAAGGTCAATTGGACTGAAAACCTTAAATTAATTGCACATTAAAAAAATATGTAAAACTGCTTTCTTGCATCTATGCATTATTGTCAAAATTAGAAACATCCTGTCTTCAAGTGAAAAACTAGTTCATGCATTTGGTATTTCTATGATATACTATTGTAAATCCTTATTACCTTAATTGTTTTCTAAAAGCTCTCTGGAAAGCCTTCAGTTCAGGGTTCATACAGGTGCTTGGATTTTAATATTGTCCTTTCAAGGTTTGAAAAGTGCTTGAATTTTGGATATAGCACTTGAAACTGCTTGAAATTGTAAACGCTTTTTTAAATTAAAAAAAATAACTATCTGATTGAATAGTTCAACTTATGAGACAGAGCAGAATTAGTCGGAAAGTCTAAAATGAAAATTTCTTCTCCAGGGCCTGGCCTGCACATCTGCATGTGACCTGTCAGTCTGTTTGTGACCCTGCCCCTCCCCCTGAAGACAGAGAGTTGCCGTTTTATATATTGCGAGGGCGCTGGGAACTCCTGGCAGATGCCCCAGTCTGCGAGAACTTCAATTCCCACCTCTGGCAGAACTTTCAGAGGGAGGCTTGTTAGCCTGTGGGACTCCGGAGGCAGCCGATGGGTACCAGTAGGCCAACACAACACAACGTGGGAGGTGGCCGAAGCAAAAACTCGGATGCTGGAGGAGTTCGGTGAGGCCGTGGAAAAAGACTTTCGTATGGCCTTGAAGTGATTCTGGCAAACCGTGAGGCGACTCAGGAGGGACAAGCACTACTCTGCTACACGGTTTATAGTGCGGGTGGGGCGCTGCTCACTTCAACTGAGGCTATAGTCAGAGCAGTGGAATGAATTCCTCGAGGACCTCCTTAATCCCACTGACACGCCTTCCTGTAGTGGAAGCGGAGTCTGGGCATGAGGGGAACAACTCGCCCATCACTGGCGGTGAGGTCACTGAGGTGGTTGAACAACTCCTTGGTTCGCCCTGAGTTCCTGAAGTGCTCTGAATGTTGTAGAGCTGTCTTGGTTGACACACCTCTGCAACATCGCGTGGCATCATAGCCTAGGCCTATTGCAGCATAACTCAGGGAGGGTTCAGGGTCACCTGATCCAGCCCTAATTATAAGCTTGATAAAAAGAAAAGTTTTAAGCCTAATCTTAAAAATATAGAGGGTGTCTGTCTCCTGAATCCAAACTGGGAGCTGGTTGCACTAAAGAGGGGCCTAAAAGCTGAAGGGTCTACCTCCCATTCTACTCTTAAGTATCCTAGGAACCACAAGTAGCCACCAGTCTGACAGCAAAGTGCTCTATTAGGGTGATAGGGTACAGAGGAGCCACAGTATCCAAAGTCGGATGTAAAACTACTGACGAGATAATCTACCTCACCGAGAACAGAATTTAGGTAGCTGCTCTGCGCTGTGTTGGCACATGGCATTGAAGAGCATAATAATGAA
>JAMQGT020011386.1:0-18096 GCA_024447675.2 Pterophyllum scalare | reverse complement strand
TTGCTGACACTATCAGAAGGATGCTTTTATCATCACACGGTGGATGATCCAAACTAACGCAAAACATATCTACTGCGTATCCACAGATACTGCTCAACAACTGAGACCAAAATTTGCAGATGAAAAACTCAAAGCCAGCAAATGTGTCACGAGACAGAAGTAATTCTGTTGAAAACACGTGATAGATGCTGCTCAACCAGTTCAACAAAGAAGGCTTTGTTTTACATCTATTTAATGACATGTAAACATGTTCCACTGGACATTTTGTGCCAGGTACAAACATTTGCTTTCATCAAATGTTATATGTAAAAATAGCACTTAGGTGACAATAGCTTTGAATTTCATGTGCAAAAATAAACTTAGTGTCACCTGAGATAGCACCTTACAAACATCAAGCTGTATGCCAGGAGTGAACGTGACAAACACTGTTTGTCACGTTCACTCCTGGCATACAGCCTGATGTCACCCATGTGGAGGAGGTGGCTGATGTTTGCTCCATTCTGTAGCCAGTCTCGTTAATGATTTGGCTACCATGGATCTTTGTTGTTCAATCTAGGACAGTAGTTCTGACACCCACTAGTCAGAACTACTCAGCCTCCTCTATACATAATATAGATAATATAATATAATATAATATAATATAATATAATATAATATAATATAATATAATATAATATAATATAATATAATATAATATAATATAATATAATATAATATCTATGCCATGGTGCTGGAAAGGAGGGTCCATCCATTAGTCCAACCTCAGATTCAGGAGGAATAATGCCCATTGCCCATTAGACTTTATGTGTTCTGTTGACCTGGCATTCGTCCCTCAGGGTATCCTATGCGGAGTGCAGTGGGGAGTTTAGGGTGTCTGTTGTTATGAACAGGCAGTCCCTATATGACTACAGCAGAACCTTGGTCCACATTGGACTTGTTTCCTGTGGTCGCTGGACTCAGCCAGGGCTGCCCTTTGTCACTATGAATAAGGAATGTTGCATAAAGCACTTGGAGCGCTGAAGTACTCAAGTGCTTTATGCAACATTCCTTATTCATACAAGCACATACTGTATTTTGCTCTCGGACACTTTGACCTGCCGACTAGAACAGCCTGGGATTGAACCATCAACCTTCCAATTAATATTTTACTGTTCTACCTCCTGAGCTACGGCAAACAATACCAGAAATGTACGAAGAACAGGACAAGCAAAAAAACATAACATCACCATGTATTGCTGCCCTTTTTCCTCTGACACGGTGCTGGTGCCAAGGTGCTTGAACCGTTCAGCGCTTTTTCCACTGCGAACTCACTGGGTGCTCAGCCAAAAGAAAAAAAAAATGGATTCCGTTCCAACACCATAAACTAGCTGGTCTGGAACCAAGAAACATGTGACGCAAGCGGCAGAAGGATCGTGGCTCTGCCATCTTAACATAAAGTTTTCCACCGCCATTTCACTGCAAGGTGTGTATTACATAAGAAAAGTGATGCACTTTTCACAGCCATGAATTAGGTTGGGCCCTAAGGCTGAACTTGCTGCTTTGTATCAGTTCATATCGCAGATGTAGCAAAGTGCGTACTTGTCGTCTTGCTCCTAATCGCTGTCTGTGTTTCCCTCTGTGCTGCACACTCTGCACTTTCCTTAGGTCTTTACCCACAATACAAAGCACCTTGAGGCGACTGTTTGTTGTGATTTGGCACTATATAAATAAAATTGAATTGAATTGCGTTAAAGCTCCGGCTCTACGTGTGTGTTACCTGGACGATCTCAGAATTGAACTTTGTCTCCAGGTGAGCGGCTCGGCTCCGCCTCGATGTTCAGCTGCAGAGACGTCACCCTCTGTTCCAGCAGCTGGAGAGAGAAATCACACATCTGCTCGTCCTGCTCTTTCCCACACAATATTAAAAACAGGAAGTCGCCTCCCCTCACCTCCTTCTCCCTGCGGCCCCTCTCCTCTCTGTCCATCAGCTGCTTTAGCTCGTTGGCTCGTCGTCTTTTCACCTCGGCCTCCTTCTCTCGCTCCTTCTGCACCTCGGCCCTCCTCCTCTCTGACTCCTCCAGAGCCACCTCCTGATCCTGGGAGACCAGGAGACACAAACAGGGACCCAGGAGTGAGCATGAATGCATCTCACTCTGGATTACAAGGAACCTGAGTTGCTCACACAGGCAGTAGAGTAAAGGAAGGTCTCACATTTTTAGTTACATTACAACTTGTTCAGCTGCTACTTTAGGGGTCGCCACAGCAGATCATCTGCATCCATCTCACTCTGTCACACCAGCCCTCTGAATGTCCTTCACTACACTCATGAATCTTGCTTCTACTGACTTTCATTCCCCTTCTCTCCAGAGTGTACCTCCACCTCTCCAGGCTCTCTTCTACCTGCTCCCTGCTCTCACTACAGATCAGTGTCCTCTGCAAACATCATAGTCCACAGACCCCTGCCTGACCTCATGTGTCAGCCTGCCCATCACTATTGGAAACAAGAAGGGGCTCAGAGCAGATGTCTGATGTAATCCCACCTCGGCGCCGAACCCATCTAGTGCACACCTTGTACTTGTCCTGCTCCACCCTCACATACTTCTCTGGCACTCCTGAGTTCCTCATGCAGCACCACAGTTCCTCTCAGGACCCTATCATTTACTTTCTCTAGATTCACAAAGCACACAGTGCAGCTCCTCCTGCTCTTCTCTAAACTTCTCCATCAACACTCAGAGCAAAGATCCCGTCTGCAGTGCTCCCTCTCAGCATGAAGCCGTACTGCTACTCACTGATCCTTCCAGCCACTGGCCATGAAGGATTCAATACTTGGATAATAAATATGGCTGTCTAATCCCAGCTTTAATTTCAGCTGGTAGAAAGGGGATCTTGCTGTAATCTGCAACCTGTAGCAGTTGGTGCAGTCGCTGGTTTTCAGAGCTGAGGCTCTGAATCAGTCGCTCTCGCTCCTCCACCTCCTGCTGCAAAGCATGCTGGTCCTCCTCCCTGGCGTGCCGCGTGATGTCCAGAGCTCTCTGCAGCTCCTCGACCGTCTGCTGCAGCTCCGCCGCTCGCTCTGACACACAAACACAAACACAGTTAGAGCTGCTGCTGCTGCTCTAACACACACTGTTTGTAGCAACAGGAAGCCAGAGTCATGGAGTCCAGCTAAGGATCTGAGATGATGATTCTGACCCCCTGAGTACCGATAAGGGGTGGTTCATATTTCATCTTATACTGGAAGACATTAAAAACTCCTCAAGGACAGGTTGTCCTCTACATTTGTCCTCAGGATCAACACAAGAAAAGATGCTGCGATGCCAAACTTCTGAGGAACTGATGGCGTTTTTGTGTTTGTTGCTCTTCATTTCATAGATACTGTTAACCCCATAAAGATGTTGTACACTGGCGTCATGTGTTGCACTGCACTACACAAAACCACCACAGGAGGCACCCTCTCTAAAGGCCCACTTTCTTCTGATCAGCCCATTTCCGGAAGCCTGCTGAGGGGCCGCATGCAAAACTTCAAGCAGGAAGTAAGCCAAAGCAGAACAGGTGCGTTTGATTCGTGTACCTGTGAGCGTGCGTTTGTCTCTGCTGAGCTCGGCAACTCGCTCGGCGTCTCTGCGGCTCAGGGTCAGCTGGTACTGAAGCTCCACCCTCTGAGCCTCGCCGCGCTCCACTGAGCAGCGGAGCCGGGTCAGCTCTGCCTGCAGCCCACACACCTGGACACAAACACATTAATTTGATATTTTTGTCTAATCATTTTGTCATTTATCTCATAGGTTGGATTTTTTTTATGCATAATATTAAGATTTGGCCCAAAATGTTAACCTTCTCACCCCCAATTTTTTCCCCTCTTAAGGTTGTGTTTAATAGCAAATTTAAACATTTATATTTTCACAATTTTGACATTATTTTCCATTAATTTAACAAATAATATTATCTTCATGACTCCCAAAGGGCTATTGTTTATATATTTTTGCCCCAGAGTCCTAAATTTTCATGTAATTACTAAATGATTGCTGATCGATTTTAAATACAGACAGATGATGTATCACCCCTTCCTGCCACTGTAAAAAAGTAAAGCCTACGTGGAGGAGGTGACATTTGTGTTCTATACAGTAACCAGTCAACAGGGGCGATGGAGGTATCCCTGTTTGTAATCAAAGAGTCACAGAAAAGTTAGGTTTAGACCACATAAAAATACACATATCTACATAATATTATACAACGATGTAATAAAATATTAATGTATGAGATTAAAAAACAAAGAAAAACTACGAAATGTAGAGATGTCAACCCAAAATTAAATTCCAGTCAAAAAATTAAATAAATTGTCAAATTCTGAAAATCAAGCAAAAAAATAATATATAAAACACAAAATTTTTTCGATGAAACTGTATGAAATGAAAAAAAAACCCCAAACATTTTGAGATAAAAAAAAAAAGTCAAAATAATGAAATTAAAAATCAGAAACATAAAATAAGAATTGCAGGTCAAACAGCCAAATGGATCGCTGGATGGATGCATGGATGGATGGATGGATGGATGGATGGATGGACAGCCATAAAGTCATAAAAATTTAAGCCAAAATTGTGATTTGAATTTGACATTTTCAGACTAGCCAAACTTCTAACATAAAGTAAAGATTATATCATTTATTACGGGGGAAATTTTGTAAAAGTAAATGTCAAAAGAGATATGCTAAAGTCAGTGAGATAGAAACGTAAATGTATGAAACTGCATTAAATTAAAGCCAAAAATGTTATTTAATGTATCAAAATTATCATATTAAATATGAAAATGAAATTAAAAGTCACAATTCTCACACAAATGCAGATTTTTAGGTGCAAAATATAAGAAATAGAATTATCTGAATTATTAAATCAAGAAGAGCACCTCCTACCAGGGCAAAATACCTTTCTTAGATATGAAGTGGACACAGAAAAAAAGATTTACCATATGACCTTGACCTTTGACCCCATATACAATCCCAACCTTGCTTTGGTCATAAGCTGTCTACCTACAAACTCTGGTAAGTGTAGGCCAAATGGTCATCGAGTTATTGAGTGGACACTTCAATGGACGCCGCCGGAGGCCCTCCACCTGTCAGTGAAAGAGGCCATGCCCCTAAGAATGCAAACTTTAAGCCGTAATACCATTTAAACAGGTGAGTTAAAAAGAATTCTCCCTCTGTATAGCTGATAAGAAGGGGGAATTTATCTCTAGGGAGCAAACCTGTTGTTTGTATCAGGCTGTAAACATGTTTATTTCTGCAGATTTTAACAAAGGACTGACTCACTATTGGAGCCTCGAGTGGACGTTAGAGGAACTGCAGGTTATGCAGGTTTCTGATTGGCTGTAACTCACTTCCTGGTTGTGGCTCGCCTTCAGCTGCAGTTTCTCTTTCTCCAAATCGTTGACTCTCCACCTGAGCCTCCTCCATTCCTCGTCCCCGTCGCGTCCTTCTGATGCTGCCCTCCTCGCTCTCCTACTCCTCCCTCCATGTCCTCTGCTTCGGTCTTTCCCTCTTCCTCTCTCCTCCCACTCCTCCTCCTCTCCTTTCCTCTCTGCCCTACTTCCTCCATCTCCTGCTGGCTTCTTCTCCTCCTGCTGCAGAGGGTCAAACATCAAATGTGACCTGAAGAAAACAAGAAACAGAGCAGCTCAGCTTCACATTTTTAATCTTTATTTTTACCTTTTGGTATAACATTTTATATTGTACTTTTTGGCACAATAACAAAATAATAATTTCAAATTTTAAGTGAATTTTATGTTTGTGTTTTTAGCTGAATTTTTTAATCACATTTGTTTGACTACATTTTATATACAGCATAAATCGTAATTTTTAATTCAACATCAAATCATAATTTTTATTAGTTTATTTTTTATTTATTTTTGACTTTTTATGTCAAACTACACTTTTAATTTCTACTTACTTTTAAAATCTATTATTTTAAAAATCACCTAAAATTTGTCCTTTTCTCGTCATTCTTTAATCAGTTTTATTCTCCCAGTTTTTGTCTCAAACTTGGACTTTTATTTTCCGCTTTTGTCCCAGCATTTCTGCGCCCACCTTGCCTCCTCCTCCCCGGAGCTCCGGCCTCTGCTGCCCGCGGCTCTCTCTTCGATCCCCCGCGGCTCTGCTCCGCTCTTCACGCTGTCCCCGCGCTCCACCCGGTCAGGCTGTCTCCTCCTCTCCGCTGCTCCCGTCGGCATGTCTGAGGTTAATGACCCTGGAATCGCATTTAAATGTCCGTCACCATCACTCCTGAAGCGGTCTGAGTTCCTGTTTGTAACCGTGGAGGCGCTGCTGGTTGCTCAGACGCTGCTGTTGCCCTGCCAGCAGACGCATCCGAAACTACAGCGAGGTCCATATATATTATGCTATACATTTCTTATTATCTACAAATAATAAAACATATACGCTTTCTATAAGAACGGATAAGAGTGGCGATTAATAAAAAATACCCAATGATTACTTCGGCATCAGTCATACAGCCCCAAAAATCTTACTTCCATAATACTTTCTGCTTTATAACTTAAATCTTTGCGCACATCCTCCTGAAGACATGCCAAGTTCTTCCCGCTGAGATTTTCGACATTTTAAACGAGTTTTTGATGGATTAAATATATGCCGAATTATTTAACACACAGTGTTTATTCTATTAATTGTTGCCTTTTGCACTACCCTCTCTGTCCTCTACCAGCCATCGAGCCCGCAGCACACTCCTTTATTTTGTGAATGGAGCTTTGTTCTCGTACGATAAACAATCCCGAAAAAGATGCTTTCCTTAATCAATTTGGCCCCAAATCGACGTTAACTAGTACGCGATGGCCTGTGCCATCTTATTTTAATCACAAAATTACGAAGAAAACGCTCGAAACACTGTTATAAACACTTACTGTAACACTAATCTCAGAGGCGTTTGAATCTGACGCCATTTTTAGCGTCAGTACGTTATTTCCGCATCTGCGCTGGATTGGCTGATAAACTGGCCAATGGGATGCGCCGATATTTTTAATTTTAATTAATCATATAAAATTCGGTTTTATTAAAGGTATTATTTTAGTAGAATTTAGCTTTTATTAACATTAAAACGTTGCACTGCATGATTATATTAAGTATGCAAGCTAAAAGTACTGCACACGCAATATACGCGAGTAAACTTCAGCATGTTTTTTTTTTTTAATTTTGTACTTTAAATATATTGACTTGCAGATTATTTTTATTCTAATGAAGTTCTACTGCAGTTGTGTAGTGTAGTTAACTTCACCTAGGGGAAGGGGCTGGCTGGTTTTCGCCTGCATCGCTCCAGTCCAGTAGGTGGCGGTGGAATAAGTTGGTTGTCAACCCCCATTAAGCTCTAAAGAAGCAGAAGGCACAACAACGTGGCAGCTTCCGCAGAGCACGTTGAAGCAGTGACAGAAACTTCAGAAAAGGACAAAAAAGAAGCCCCAGAAACCACCGGAGACCCCGAAACGTCCGATTCCGAGCCTCCCGGCTCGGAGCCAGATCCGGACCCTGATGACGACGAAGACGAAGATGGGGGAGAGCCGCCCGGACCAAGGACCCGAGACACCCCCGTGGACCTCCGGTTAGAGGCGATCGCCAACACGGTGGCTCTACACCCAAGCAGGGACGTGCTGGCGTGCGGGGACGTGGACGGAGACGTGTACGCCTTCTCGTACTCGTGCACGGAGGGCGAGAACCGGGAGCTGTGGTCGTCCGGACACCACCTGAAGTCGTGCCGCCAGGTGCGCTTCACGGCAGACGGAGAGAAGCTGTACAGCGTGTCCCGGGACAAGGCCGTGCACCAGCTGGACGTTGAGCGGGGGAAACTGGTCACACGGATCCGGGGGGCGCACGGAGCCCCCATCAACAGCCTGCTGCTGGTGGACGAGAACATCCTGGCGACCGGAGACGATGGAGGCACCCTGAAGGTCTGAACATAGGATTTAAATCAACACACGGGGTAACAGAAAGATTTTTAAGGGCCAAATTCATTTAGTAATGTACCACAAATAAAAATGATGTTTTGAGCTCCTGAGATGGACCGTTGGCGAGCCAGGCGGATCTTTTAGGTGGTTTGATGGTGCTCTAAAGATGTCCAGCTTTCTTCTAAACTTACAGCATCGGTATCAGTTGGTCTTTGGACCACCTGGTTTAGCTTGAGCTTGAAAAATGAACCCTGAACATCTACTGGAGGCTCCAAAAATTGGCTCAGACCCCACAGACTCCCCTGTTAAAATGTTCACCTTAGCTGTTTAAAGACTTAAAGTTTGCACTACTGGGGCTGGGGCCTTTTTGATTGACAGGTGAATGGCAACACAGGTGTCTGTAGTTGGGACGTTCATTCTGCTGCTTGTAGTCACAATCGCATTCTTTTGCCTTCAGAATAACTAACAATAATAGGCCTGGTCTGAGCTGTTCTGATGATGTCTCACACTCAAGGATGACGATCTGGGCACATCCGCTGTTGCTAAAATGCTAATAATGAATACAGGTCGACCGTGTGATCGTGTCATCAGTTCCAGCAAAGGGCTGTTGTATTGATTGACGCGGCCCCGTTTGCGGCCACAAAAGAGCAGCAGAATCTCAGTCAGAATATCAGAATTTCAGTGGGTTCCCTTTTTTCATGCAGGCTTACCATCCTGTTGTTTTTCCTCTCTGAAGGTGTGGGATATGAGGAAGGGGACGGCCATCATGGACCTGAAACATCACGAGGATTACATCAGTGACATCGCTGTGGACCAAGCCAAGAGGATCCTGCTCACAGCCAGGTAATGATGCCCATCAGGTTAAGTGTTTTGTGTTTGTTTGTTTGTTTACCACCATTTCTGCCTTAATGTCTAAAGAAGCAAACATGCAGAGAAGCTCCAGAAACTTTTAATAAGCTGCATTATTTTAATGTAATAAATAATAAACAGACAGAGGTACCCTGGAAGTTTGAGGCGTTTTCTGACAGTTCACTGGAGAAAACTTCAAAAAGTGCATTGTGGGTAAACTTTAAAGAATTGTAGGATTGCTGGCAGCTCTGAACAAGTTACAGCGCATGAAAGGTCCCCCTTTTGTGACCTACATTTGATACCAGACTCAAGTTTAATTTTGATCTTTAATTGATGTCGTGATAATCACAATGTCATGAATACAGCGTTTTCCCAACATCAAGTGCGTGTGATGCTCATCTGGTGCTATAAAGTCAATCCAGATACAGTACTGTGCAAAAGTACTGAGTCACCCCTCGTTTCTTTATATCTTGCTATGAAAATGTGAAATAGGTGTATGTGCAAACACGCATAGAAATACTGTATGTAGGGCAAACACCGAGTCTGTACAGTGCTTAACAGATTTATTAGACCACCACCCAATGCAAAGTTTATGCCACAGCTGCCCTAAATTAACAGTATTGGTAATTACCAAAATCATTTTTTGTTTCTGTAATGTGAAAAAGCTCTTTAATCTAAATGATGTTTTTTAATGCTGTAATATAACTATTGTTATCCATGAATTTTCAAATGTGCTGTTTTACACAAAAGCAGATTTTGATTAAGATGCCAAATGACAGTTATTTACTCGCATTCCTGAAGCGAGATTAATTTTAGTGGTTGAATGTTATACTTGATTAATTTCTGGCTTCTCAGAGTAGTCCAGTGTGACAGCACAAACTTGAATTCAGTTTGAAATTCATCGCTCCTGTTCAGAATGATCTGAAGCAGTGCAGAGACTGTTCGAAGTCTGGAGGCCCGGAGCTGATGGACTGGCCGAGGCAAAGTCCGACTTGAATCCTGTTGAACGGGTTTGGGATTTGGTGGATTCAAAGAGAGATTGCATTAAAGTTTCATCCAAATCAAGTCTCTGGGAACGGCCAAAAACTGTTTGGAAATCAGTAAGAAAACAGTCTGTGGAAAGGTTCATAAAAACAATGTCAGCTGATATCAAGGCCAAGAGAGGCCATAAAACCGTTTGTGTAAAAACAATAAAGCACAAACGGTGTACAGCTGGTCTAATACATTTGTTAAGCACTATACAATTCTAACAAGCTTGAAAGTCAATATTTGCTATGATCGCCTTTATTCTTCAGCCCAGTCTGAACTATCTGAGGCAGGTCTGGGCTCTGATACTGTTCTGTTTAGTGATGTGTCGTTCGCAAAAGAGCCGATGCTTGGTAGTGAACCAGAAGAGCCGACTCCCGTCGAATGAGCCGAATGAACCTGAGGACAGAGGCAGAACTGATGGGCTCATTATGCAGCCAATCATCATCCCATTTTGGGAATCATCTGTGCAAAAATACTGTTCTGTGTGTGTCAAACTGTGTTATCTTTGGCATTGTTCAGAGATTGAATGAAAGAAATGGGAACGAATGTTTTTAGCAGCAGGCTGGCTTAAGCACACTTTCAATGACTGGATTGAAATGAATGGAAAAAGCAGCCAATATCCAAAGAAAAAGTTTGAAAAGCTTTCAGAAAGCCTGGAGAGCTATTGCTCAAATCCACTTTTCATTACAAGAAAGTCTGGCTGATTGGAAGCAAAATATAAAGGATTGAAGGGTGACTCAAGACTTTTGCACAGTGCACAGAGAATATGTGCCTCCAGACCTCCAGAATCCCTCATTTCTGTGCTTCAACCAGCGAAGTCAGTGCCAGCAGGGCGAGGTTGATGGAACATTTTGAATCTAGGAAAACACGAGCCTGAAGCCATCACAGTCTGTGACACTTATCGAATTATTTCACTTAGAGAGAGTAAATTTAAACCAGCTCAACTATCAGTTGGCTTTTGAGTTCTTTTCCCTTTCACGTTTAAACTCCACCAGGTTGTCTACCCTTTTATATGAACCATTCCACCTGACTCGCTCAGAGTCAGCTGATTTTTTTATTCAATACCTTAATTTTAGCATATCTTATAAAGCCATGCAAGCTTTACGTTCTCTATAGATGTTTGTGATGTCATATACTGTCCTTTGCTCCATCACAAAATAAACCTTTAAACTTAACATAAATTTGTGGGTAACAATTTAGAGAAGTCAGGGTCTTCTGTGGGAAAGGTGGCAATAATGATCCTTAGCCCCCAGTCTGAGCTGCAGTCTGGTTTGCTGTCATTTGGCACAGTGGTGACGGCACCATGGGCGTCTTCAACATCAAGAGGCGGAGGTTTGAGCTGCTGTCCGAGTACCAGAGTGGCGATCTGACCTCAGTGGCGCTGATGAAGCGTGGGAAGAAGGTGGTTTGCGGCTCCAGCGAGGGGACCATCTACATCTTCAACTGGAACGGATTCGGAGCCACCAGCGACCGCTTCGCCCTCAAGGCTGAGTCAATAGACCAAATCCTCCCCATCACAGACAACATCATGTGCACCGCCTCCACGGACGGGTACATCCGGTGAGCTGTGTTAATACTGAACGTTTTAATTTAAAAAAAAAACAGTTGCTTTTGACGTTACTACCACTTCTGATAGCTTGATTGAAACCCTGTTAGGCTTAGGCTAGCCTTCACTACAAATCACTGAAACAAAAAGCATTATTTTTAGTGTAAATGGGAAACTGTGCCTGATTGTCTGTAATGAAATCAAACAAGATTTTGCTGCTGCAACTTCAGCAGAGAGTGTTTGTGATATTTATCGCAACTTCAGTATCCAATACTTTACCTTTGTACTGCTAGTTTACTGGAGCTGTTCCCGACTGTGAACGGGCTGCTCTACACTCAGTGCTGACAGGCCTTTCTTTAAGATGGTGACTCTTTTGGCTATATTCAGAAATACCAACTGCATTTTGGCAACCATATGTGCATCATACTTGGTGACAAACATAAAATGTCTATGAATGAGACCTCTGATCTTGGTGTTTGACAGATGTTAGGCCATTTTCACAAAGTATCGTCATCCAAAACAACCTTATTTGCACTCAAACCTGCTACTTCACTAATTTCAAGAAAATCAAGCATCACTTTCTGGGCTGTTGTGATTCGCAAGCACATCCTCTTTAAATACATTTACACCTCTTTAACTACATCTTTGTCAATACATGTGTTTGCCTGGTCGTCATTATAACTGTATTGATTCAGACATGTTTTATGCTGAAACTGATGCATAAATAGTACTCATTCTGACCTGGTATGAGGGCTTAGACAATTTTTGCAGAAAAGTGAGCCATCAGATTGTCCCAAGAATTGTCTATAAAGGTTACTGATATATTCTGTCTGTCCTCCATCAGAGCCGTCAACCTCCTTCCCAACCGGGTCATCGGCTGCATCGGGCAGCATGTTGGTGAACCCATTGAAGAGCTCGCCAAGTCTTGGGACTCAAGGTTCCTGGTCAGCTGTGCCCACGACCAGCTCATCAAGTTCTGGGACGTTTCCAGTTTACCCAACGCGACAGTCAACGAATACCGCAAGAGGAAGAAGAAAGATGGTCGGATGAAGTCTCTCACCAAGAAGGCCCATGGTGACAATGACTTCTTCTCAGGACTTGTAGAGGAAACGGAGAAGAAAGAGGAAAAAGAAGAGGAGGAAGAGGAGGAGGATGATGGCGACAGTGACAGTGACAGCGACTGAAAATGGTAGTTATTATGCTTTCACCAGTTTAGTCCTAAAGAAGTAAATGGGCATGTCTACTGTTTTGTCCAAAGTGCCTTGGAGTCTTTACGCCAGCATGGATCCCAGCATTGTTAGACAGACTCTGACTGAGAAACAAAATCCCACTGGTGACTTGGCAATGGCTTATTTTCTCTTGAAACATGCTGCGATTAAATGTGACTGTACCAGGAGAGAAAATGCTCTTTAATATCAATACTGGTTCTTTAGTGGCCGGTACTGCTTGTTGAAACTCTGTGCTTCCATAGTACAGTCTGTCAAATGCTAATTTCTTTAGTCTGAAGTGTTTGGGATGCCTCAGGTCAGACAACTTGAAATGTTAAAAAGAATTTAGAAGAACTTCAATATTAGGTATTTTCTTATCAGTACCAAAAGTCGATGAACAGTCCCCAATCCCGTGTAATGCTAAGATTCAAAAACGAAGACTTTGTTGCATTATTAGCCCACAGGATATCTTGTAAATTCTAGATAATTGTGCTGAAAATGCAATTGTGTTAAATTAATTTCACTCATTAAAAGTGTTTATATTTATGGATTGTTTATTTGAATGCACTCAATATGAGTTCATTAAATGTGAAAAGGAGGCTCAAATTTGGGGAACCCTTTAACGCTGGGCCATTGCCGCTGAAGCGCTGGTTTCCTGCCCTTACTAGCCGCAAACAGCTGTTAAGACGTAGTGTATCGCCGCCGAGTTGGCTGTTCAAAGGAACTTTGATCCGCTGGCCTTTTACCGTAACTCCGTGACTGTTCGTCCTATCGGAAAAATTCAAACAGTTCCTGAAAGCTCAGAAATTGCACTTCACAGCATTATAGGGGTATTACGGTATTTGTTGCCGGAAATCCATTAACGGCAGCACTTTTGAAGTACGTTGTGCCACGGCCAATGCTTTCGGAGTCAAGAGTTAAAAGTGTCATCCAAAGACTACTTTTTCATTTAATTAGCCCACACCATCCATCCATCCATCCATCCATCCATCCATCCAGCCATTATTTTTCAAACTATGCTGCAGTTTCTTTAGGTTTAGATAGAGAGATACTTTATTGATCCCGAAGGAAATCAGGGCATCAAGCAGCTTAATACACATAATAAATATAATCCAGACAATAGATGTAAAAAAATAAAATAATGATAATAATAATAATAATAATATTAAATAAAGATTAAACAACCAGTAATATTAGTACAGACTAAGAACATATACTAACTATTCAAACTATACTACACTGCTCAAAAAAATAAAGGGAACACTTAAACAACACAGTATAACTCCAAGTAAATCAAACTTTTGTGAAATCAAACTGTCCACTTAGGAAGCAACACTGATCTCCACGGCATCTCCAGACTCTGTCACGTCTGTCACGTGTGCTCAGTGTGAACCTGCTTTCATCTGTGAAGAGCACAGGGCGCCAGTGGCGAATTTGCCAATCCAGGTGTTCTCTGGCAAGTGCCAAGCATCCTGCACGGTGTTGGGCTGTGAGCACAACCCCCATCTGTGGACGTCGGGCCCTCATACCATCCTCATGGAGTCGGTTTCTAACCGTTTGTGCAGGAGGTCATTTTGCAGGGCTCTGGCAGTGCTCCTCCTGTTCCTCCTTGCACAAAGGCGGAGGTAGCGGTCCTGCTGCTGGGTTGTTGCCCTCCTACGGCCTCCTCCACGTCTCCTGGTGTACTGGCCTGTCTCCTGGTAGCGCCTCCAGCCTCTGGACACTACGCTGACAGACACAGCCAACCTTCTTGCAACAGCTCGCATTGATCTGCCATCCTGGATGAGCTGCACTACCTGAGCCACTTGTGTGGGTTGTAGAGTCCGTCTCCTGCTACCACGAGTGTGAAAGCACCACCAACATTCAAAAGTGACCAAAACATCAGCCAGAAAGCATAGGTACTGAGAAGTGGTCTGTGGTCCCCACCTGCAGAACCACTCCTTTATTGAGTGTGTCTTGCTAATTGCCAATAATTTCCACCTGCTGTCTATTCCATTTGCACAACAGCATGTGAAATTGATTGTCAATCAGTGTTGCTTCCTAAGTGGAAAGTTTGATTTCACAGAAGTTTGATTTACTTGGAGTTATATTGTGTTGTTTAAGTGTTCCCTTTATTTTTTTGAGCAGCGTATATAGTAGCTCTCTTCCAGTCATACAGAGCAAACTTCTTAAAACACTCACACACATGGGATGATAAGAAATTTGCAAAAGGCAATATGCAAGCAATGCGTGTATGTTTAGACCAGCGATTCTTGGGTGTTTGCCACAACAATCTTTATTTTTTCAGTGATGCGTCCACTTTCTTGAGTCCGAGGAACGAACAACAGAGACTGGCAGAGATGATGAAGTCATTTTGTGGGTGATGTCCCGACTAGTTTGGATAATTTGCACACCGCCTGACTGGAAAACCTGCAGCCATAGAGACAAGACAATTCAATTCAGTGTTATTTATATAGTGCCAAATTACAAGAGCAGTGGCCTCAAGGTGTTACACATTGTAAGGTAAAGACCTTATAATAATACAAAATAATAATAATTCTCCTATAAGGAAACACTTGGCGACAGTGGGAAGGAAAAACTCCCTTTTAACAGGAAGAATCCTCCAGCAGAACCTGGCTCAGGGAGGGGCATTTATCTGTCGCAACCAGTTAGGGGTGAGGAGAGAAAGACAGGACAAAAGAAACACTGCAGAAGAGAGCCAGAGATTAATAATAACTAGAGTGGGGTATAAACAGAGTTAAAACAGGTGAGTGGAGAAGAAACACTCAGTGCAGCCTAGGCCTATAGCGGCATAACTAAGGGGTGGTTCAGGGTCACCTGATCCAGCCCTGACTATAAGCTTTATCAAAAAGGAAAGTTTAAGCCTAATCTTAAAAATAGAGAGGGTGTCTGGGAGCTGGTTCCACAGAAGAGGGGCCTGAAAGCTGAAGGCTCTGCCTCCCATTCTACTCTTAAGTATCCTAGGAACCTCAAGTAAGCCAGCAGTCTGAGTGCTCTGTTGGGGTGGTACGGTGCAATATTGATTTAGAATTTTCAATTGCAGCACAATGAAAGGAGAGGTTGTTGCCTGTTCTTGTGATAAATGCTGAAATGGTGAAAAGAACCATCCTCTCTGTGTGACTCGATCATTTTGTAGAAATCTGTTGATTATTGATCTGACAGACATCTGCAAGAGCGTGTGGGTGTTCAAATAAATACATCAGCGAGTATGTAAAGGTTTGCCACTGTGAACAATTCCATTAAAAAAAAACAAATGCCTATTTTTTTATGGCTAGAAAACTTACTTTCATCTGCTCCCTTATTTAAATCAACTCAATTTTATTTATTATATAGCACCAAATCACAACAAACAGCCGCCCCAAGATGCTTTATATTGTCAGGTAAAAGCCCTACAATAATTATTTAGAGGGGTTATATGTTTGATTTGGCAGATTTTTTATGTAAGACAGCTTTCCTGATGCAATCCAAAGGGATTTGTTCCTCCTCCTGGCATTGAACCAGCAATCATTTGCTTGTTAGGTGAGTGTGTAAACCACTACAATATGAAGCCATCACCTGCCCCTCAAACTGTGGAAGTTTGGTTTATCATTTTTAGGTGGAAACTAGCTAGCCTAGTTTGTTTTTTTGGGATGGATTCCTGGATGTTACACTTGACTGTAACAGTTATGTGAACAGCCACACTGATCATTTTATTGCAGCTGAAAGAATTTGGACTGTTTTTAAATCTCAGCGGCGCCTTTGTGTTTGATTGCTTTTAAGAACTGAAGGAGGATTTGAACCTGGAAACAGCTAACACAACAGACTCAGCAGGAGTTAAACTCTACAGTTTCTGAGTGAAGAGATGAAACAGAGAAAGAAGCCAAAATCAGGCTGATTTTTTACCCACATCCTTTATTTATTATTTATTTTTGGAACAAACGGGAAAACAATAAAGGAGAAAGAGCAGAGCATCAAGTCTCATTTTCAGCTGAACTATCATTGGTACTGTTGTCCATTTTCCAAGACAAAGGCGGGAACAGGCATATGGTCTTCACTTCTTCGAGACTGATCTCAGAGCACTAAAAAATCTGGAAGAAAAAAAATCTGAAGAATTTTGTAACAGTAAAGATAAATGTAGTTCCACCCCCTTGCTTTTAAAGGGCCAATCAGTGAAACCTGTAAACCAATCTTTAAACTTTACTGGCATGCAGTCGAGGTTCAACACAGTTTCGGAGGTGCGGTGGCAGGAAAGTGTTTTTTCCTTTTTCTGTGTCCAGATTGCAGGTTAGCGTAGCATATGTTCAACCCGCTAACGGGATCCAGATTGTGGCACTCTGATCCGTGAATGAAGCTGTAATGCCATGAAACTGTGTGCTAGCCAAAAAAAGCAAGAGAGAAAAAAATTGTAACCTTATTGTAAGTGTGTATTTCACAAACTTTTGAAGCTATTTTTAGCAGATTTGAATGATGATTATATGCGCATATATTTTTCATGACCACATAAAATTTAAGCTTTGGCTCTCCCCTCATTCATTTAGATAGGGGCTTTAAAATTAAAAATCCTGTAGGTGTTACCAAGATGGTTACCAAAGAGCTGTGATCTGACTGCAGCTTTTGTTACTGCTGGTCAGAGTATTCTGTCGCATGGACTCTGCTTCCATTTCCTCTTATTTGCATTACTGTAATGGTTGGCTGACAGGAAACTCCAAACACCTTCATCTTTACAACATGCAGAACAAAACACAGTCAGAAACCAGGTTTGAATGTTTCGCCCTGGTTACCACCTTCTTAAAGAGCTGATTTTCATATTAATTATTACTTTTAAATCCCTTCAAGGTCCCAGACTGCACCTGATTTTCTCCTAGTTTCCTTTTTTTTTCTCGTCACATAATGGATTTTTTTTTTTTACCACTTTGTGCCTAAATCATCTTAAATAAAAATACCTCTTTGGTTAAACAGCCTCACTGCTCATGGACATGTGGGACCTTTGAGCAGATATTTCTTTATATAAAGAAAGTAAACAGGCGGTACCCTCAGCTCGAATAAAATATCTGACAGTGTTAGTGAGAGCTGATTGTTAAGTTTAGATTCACCACAGATATATTCATTTGGTTATACTGGGAATCACATGTAGCCCACAGTCTTCCCTTCACCAAGTTACTGTTCAAACAGAGAAAACCATCTTTTGAGCTTCATCGGGTGTCAGAGACGACAATTTGGTCCTGTCCTCACAATACTTCCAAAGAAACAGCTGCTTATTCCAGCTCTGGGCTTTCACACATCCAGGATTTGGATCAGGACCAGTCAGAAGTCAGGGATCATCGTGGAGGTCGGCAGCCTGTCAGTCAGTCCGGGTCACCATGGAAAGCATCTGAGAAGATAAACCAGACCAAACTGTGACTGCTGAGAAACACTCCTGTCCTCTCTGTACCATCCCTGAGACAGACCTTCACCCTGATCCTGGACTGTCAGGCTACAGAAGACCATCCAGGATATTTGACCCTCTCAGCGGCTCATTAATTTCATCACATGAAGGAAGATGCAAACACAAAATCATTGGTGGGC
>JAMQGT020011384.1:0-24040 GCA_024447675.2 Pterophyllum scalare | reverse complement strand
GTGACCTGAGTCAAGCTATACTTCTAGGACAGCTGGTTGCCCCTGTGTGCGTTTTACCCTGTTAAATACCCACAATACCCACATACACTGTGGGTATTGTTTCTACCACAAGGGCATTTTGTCACCTCCCAGCTGGTCTTATCAGAGTCTTGCAGAGCTTGCGTGGTCTCGGAAAGGTCATCCACACCGCAGGAGGCAGCAGATATGGATAGATCCGCAGACCCCTGACTGTGCTGTTTGCTCTGTCTCTTCAGCTTCTGAAGATATTGTTATTGTTTTTTTTTTTTCTCTGTGTTATGTGTTAATTTTTCCCACACAAGTGAAGAGACTCGAGGCTGAGGTCAGAGGTCGACTTCAGTAAGTCTGGAGACTCCAGTGTCATTCCTCTTGTTTATTGCAATTCCTGTCAACCTAGACCAAGTGAGACAGACATAAGATTGAAGGATTGCACAAAATGTCCTCAACTTCCTCATTATCTCCTTGGCTGCTTATGCCCTCATGTAGAGCTCGGCTCACTCTGCTTCATTACTGTAAGGAGACTATCTTAAGGGAGGAATGGCAGGCTTCCAGTTGGCTCTTTCAACCTGTCAATCACTCCAGTCTAATCTTAGCTCTGCCCCTCAGTGCTGCCCATCATTTCCTGGCACTGTGGCGCACTGAGCAGATTCTGTGTACCTAATTCCCCTGAAATAGATAAGGATTTTAATGGATGGCCTACTCAATTATGCAATGGTGTTATGTTGTCTTGTTGTTTACAATACTGCACCCTTCTCTTTTCTTTTCTTCTCTTCTTTCTTCTTCTCTTAGACAAAATAAACAACTTTCACCGCCGAGCTAGACCAGCTGCACTATGCACATATTAAAATGGTAACGGATACTGTTGAAAAGCTGCAACCACACACACGTATACACATCTGCGCGCACACACAAGCACACACATGCTCTGCTCTCTGCCACTCTGTCCGTCATTCTCTGCTGTTGTCACAGTAACCATCTCACCTTCCCTTCACAGTCCCTCCCTAATGAGACCACTGGAGGACACGGAGAGAGCAGCAAGGGGGTGGAAGAGAGATGCAGACACAGAGAAAAACAGACATATATCACAGGAAGATAGGCAGCATGGAAGCAGGATTGCCATTGTCTTGTATCTGCTCACTGTGCACGAGAAACCCTATCTGTCAGCTACCATTCCAGAAACAAAAGCCACTGCCCTGCCAGCAGCATCTGCTGATTACACTGTCTGCTCATGACCACACCAGTTCAGTTCAGTTTGCTGCCTTGGCATTTCCATATAAATCCAATAACATTATCGTTAATAGATAATTACCCCGTGCTGCATGATTTGTGACCGCAACCACAGATTAAAATTCAATTAAAGGTAAAAGTGTGCGTGGGTGCTGCCTGTTCTGCTTTGCTGAGAGACTCCATTGAAACTAAATGAATCACATTCAGTGATTATATCTAGTGTACATGTGTATAATGCACTTGCATTCATTTGAAAGAGGCAGTATTAAAGTGAACTTGTTTCTTTAATCTAAAATATCACTGTCCACAACTGCGATCACAGCTACATGAAGTTTGATAACAAATAGATACAGCCGAGAGAGAGAGAGAGAGAGAGAGAGAGAGGACTAGCAATGCTCATATTAACATCTGTTCTTTTATGTACTTTTAAAGTCTCTCCGTCTGCTGCAGCATCATAAAAGCTCCAAATGAAGTGAACGAGGCCTCTGGGCTCTGCACAGATTGGCCCAAGTGTTTCATCTGGGGAAACACATCTGCCAAATGTTACAGTAATAAGCAGGCCACTCGCACTGGAATATGAGCATGTGCAACAGGTTCAGAGGCTCTCATCTGAAGGGCTCACATGAGACCAAATATAAGGCCCGTAAAAGTACACCTCATGCTTATTTTTGTCAATTATATATGTGGGCCTCAAACGTTATGTTTGAGGATTCTCTAACAGGTTCAGTCAGTGACATCAGTCAGTTGGTGTCACATTTAAACATAGTATGGGCCCATTCCCATCTCATTTCTTTACTGTATAAGGTGAATGCTAGGCAACACACAGTCATAGAGTTGTGTGTTTTGGAGTCTTTACCATGCCTTCATACGTCAGCACTTACAAAATGACATCGGTGAGCACTCCAAATTTGTTTGTCAAAGGGAAACTTTGCTCCAAAGATTTGCATGGATTTACTTCACCCTCACAAACGAATCTGCTTGGAGAGGGCCATGTTTACCATTGTGTAGCATCCCCTCTACATTTAACAACAGTCTGTAAATGTCTGGGAACTTAGGAGAGCAGTTGCTGAACTTTTGGGAGAAGAATGTTGTTCCATTCTTGTCTGAAAAGGATTCTGGCTGCTCAACAGTCCTGCTTTGTTGTGTTTTTTGTTTCATGATGTTTTCAGTTGGTGAAAAGTCTGGACTGCAGGCAGGCCAGTTCAGCACCTGCACTCTTCTAATACAAGGCTATCCTGTTGTAATAGATGCAGTATGCGGTTTAGCATTGTCTTCCTGATACATGTAAGGACTTTGCTGAAAAATCCATCCTCTGGATGGGAGCATATGTTGGTCTAAAACATGTATATATCTTTCAGTATTGATGGGGCCTTTCCAGATGTGCAAACTGCCAATTCCATAGGCACTAACTAATGCGCCCCATATGATCAGAGATACAGAATTTTGAACTGATTGCTGATAACAAGCTGAATGGTCCCTCTCCTCTTTAGTCCAGAGGATGAAGCGTCCATGTTTTCCAAAAAAAGAATTTCAAATTTCAATTTGTTTGACCACAGAACAATTTTCCACCCTGCCTCAGTCCATTTTAATTAAGCTTTGGCCCAGAGGAGACAGTGGTGTTGAGAGATCATGCTCCATTGTATCTTCTTCTTTGCATGATGGAGCGTTAACCTGTAGCTGTGGATGGCATGGTGAACTGTGTTCACAGACAGTGATTTCTGGAAGTGTTCCTGAACCCATGCAATGATTTCCATGACAAAATCATGTTTTTAATGCAGTGCCATCTGAGAGCCTAAAGGTCACAAGTACCCAGTATTGATTTTCACTTGCACTCAGAGATTGGAAATTGTACAACAATTTGCAGACAGTTATTGCATATTGGTGAGCCTCTGCCCATCTTTACTTCTAATAAACTCTGCCTCTCTAAGATGCTGTTTTTGAACCCAATCATGTTACTGACCTGTTTCCAATTAACCTAATTACTTTCCAGATGTTCCTCTAGCACTTTCTTTTTAGTACTGTACCACTTGCTTTTCCAGACTTTTATCGTCCCCATCCCAACATTTTTGAGATGTGTTGCTGGCATCAAATTCAAAATGAGCTAAAAAATTTTAATGAAATAATAAAATGACTCAATTTAAACATTTGATATTTTCTGTTCTACTGTGAGTAAAATATGGGTTTCTGAGATTTGAAAGTCATTGCATTCTGTTTTCATTAATAATTTGCTCATGCACACTGTAGTACGCAAACTCAGACAGTGCACAACACGACATTCACATTATCTGTGATAACTTTGATTAGTACCTTGACATTGCTTCAGGTCTTACAGTCCTCACCCAGTAATACTGTTCGCTCCCAATCAACTTCCCTTGTCAATATTTACTATCGTCTGCCGTTACATCAGCCGCCTTTGCCGTGTTCTCGTTTCTCACCGTCAACTTAATTAGTCACATCTCTTGGTTTAATTACATCAAGTGGAAGGAGGTTGCAATCTCAAGTAGATCAAATTAAGCCCTATGCAAATGCTGGAGTGTCTCGTTCCAGGTTTCTGTGGCAACAATGTCTCTATCTCCCTTATTTCTGTTGGGAGGAGTAATGCAAGGCTTGTCATCAGTTGCTAAATGAAATCTTACACTGGAAATCACTCCTATTAGGCAGGTTAAGTGGTTGACTGTTTAAGTTTCCAGTGAGAAGTAACTAATCTCCCTTGTGTGTATGTGTGTGACTGTGTGTGTATTTGAGAGAGAGAAAAATGAGAGAGGGGGACAATCTAAGAATGAACCAGCTTAAATTTTGGAGAAAGATCACTCTATTTGAATAATCAGTGCTGACAACCTGTACAGAGCTGATAAACTTCAGCAACTTGTAACATCACTGGCAAGGAAACGAGGCGTGTATCTTTTTCTATCTTGTGATATCTCTGAAGATACCATAAGTAAATGTTTCAGGATAGTATAATGTCATAAATACAAATTAACACTGTACTATCAAAACAATACCTTACCAAGCCATCAGCCTGCAGTTATACATTTCCTACTAATGTACTTGTGCACTGCTCTTCCTCTTAAACTGCATGGTCATATTGACACTTTAATCAATGCATTCCTTAAAGGGATTCTTAAAGCAGTAATCTACTGCTGCTTAATGCCCCACTTCACCTGCTTATTGCTTCAAAAATTGCTAACTGTAGGAAACAGCAAAAAGATGCCAAACTGGTCCATGAAGCTGAACAGATGTCCCGAGCTGAGTGATAATTCTTATAGATTTGTTTTTAGGTTTGCATTGAGTCTCTAATGCAAAAAATTGATCTGATTTGATTTCAATACAAATTAATCACAAGAATATTTTCCTATAGTGGCATTTTTTTGGACCACGGCTCCTATTACTACTTAATTTCAGGACATACCTTTACATTACTGCGATAGCAATTTACCGTTAGGTGAAATTGCTTGCCGAGAAGGGGCCGCAAAAGCCTCTTTGTGATTGCTTTGGCCCATTGTTTGCACGAAATATGCTAAGTTGCTCACCTTTTTCTCTTAGAGCAGCAGTGACACTTGAAAAAATTTGATGCAAACAGGAAACTGAGAACAGCTGCAAAAAACACATTTACTTTTACCAAGAGTAAAGGGCGAGAGTTTGCAGACAACTAGGCATCTTCCATGCAAACTATCGGTGTCTGATGGCAACCTGCTAGCAAACAAATCATTTGAAAGGAGGTTTTCAGTGCCTTGTCTTATACCTTGTTGCAACCAATTTCAAGTTGCCAACAACCAGCTGCCAGCAAATACTCGCTAGGCGGTTGTGGAATACACACTTTTCCCCATAACTGGTCATTACTGGGAGTTGCCGAGTGGTCTGTAGGCCTGTGTGAGTGCAGCTTTACTAACTGATTTCACAGTGACTGCCTGCAACCACTTGCAACTGGTTCAGGAATACATATTTTTTCCCTAGTGATCAGTAGTTGCCAACAAGTTGCTAGGCCTGTGCGTTTGAGGCCCTGGCAGTTTTATACCTCAATACAAAAGAAAGGTGAATAAATTGGGCCTTCTCTATTACTGTTAATCATAATTTTGATTTTGTTTTGTGATAGAGTTTTTATTGAACTTGTTGGCCTGAGGCTGGGAATTGTGGCAGTAGCAACACAGTGTACTCCTGTTTTCATCTACACCACCTTAGAAAGCATCCTTTAATTAATACAGTGTTTCTTACCTACAAACAAAAACTGTGACCTTGTGTGAACTGGATTTCTCTCATCAGTCCTATCCACTGTGTCCCATCCACCTCATCATTGAAATTCCAGCCAAGATTTCTTTATTCCTCATGAGCCCAAGCTCTCCCTCCATCAGCCCCCTTCCTGTTCTTCTATTCTCTCTCCACACATGTATGAAATGCTTAAACCATGTGATATCGACAAAGAGGAAACACACAGTCTTTTTTTTATCCTTGCCTGACAGTTATGCAAGGATAAAAGTGAAGTTGGAAAGGACAGTAATTGTTCCTAGCAAATGTTTTCGGCTTTATTGCATCTTAAACTGAGAGGCTATTCTGTGTAAGTTTAGATGACCTTGTGACTTATTTCACCAGCACAGTGTGGTGTTAACTTTATTCATATTTTTTCTCTGTTGTAGAAATTTTTTTTTTTAAAACTATGTAAATAGATATATATTTATATAATATAAATATGAGGAATCTGAAAGTCTATATGGATATAAATCCAAGTACAGAAGACACCAAGTTAATTATTACAGATTAGATTTGGTTCATCCTGCTTACATGGCGCTAAAGTGTGCCATGTAAATGACTTTAATCTGCTACACATGCTGTGCATTAATAGAGATTTTCCTGATCATTTGTTGAGGTTGTTGTTTCGGTGGACATGTGGTCCTCTCTAATCCCTTCCCACGAAACAACTGTCCATTGTTCACTGGTAACCCAGATGATCCCAAATATTAAATGAAGCATTATGAGGCCAGCAGTACAGAACACTTCAAGGGCTCAGCAGTTTTTGCACCACAGAGAAAGAGGATGCTAAAGCTGACTAACCTCATTTTAGCGGAATCTCAATAAAGACAACAGTGAAAAAGTTTTTTTTTTAAATTACATAAATAAATACAGTTACAGTCGTAAAAGTATCTTTTTTTTAAAAAAAAATTTAAAAGCCACATTGGTTGCTTTTGAGGTATGCTTTTAAATACATAACTCGAGATGTTGGACATTGATTCAGCTCACCACTTGCTAAGCTGCAGTTGTCCACTGAAACAGGATAGTTATTCTGCAAAAGGTAAACTAGCTGAGCAAAAACAAACAAATAGAGCAAATCAACCGTTACTTTCCTATGACAAACTCTGTTACTCTAAAGAAGAAAATGCTGCATGGTGGTTGGAAGAGTAAACATAAACATCACTGAACATTGCTATGGTTCCTGCAGGGGCAATCAGAAACATCATCATCATCATCATCATCATAGTCACTGATATGAATCTTTCTCCAAAGTGTTTACAGAGTGCATTATTGATTAAAAATAATGAAATAGAAAACAGGCTTTGATGAAACAGCATCATCAGGGAGCACCTCTCCTCCCTGTGCCGGCTGAAATAAGCTCCAGCTCCCTGTGATTATGCAAGAATAAGCAAACAGAAAATGGCGAAAGGCAATTTTAGGTCCCTTAAAATCAATATCGCAGAGAAAAATGTCTCTGCTTAAGAAAATGTAAGAAGGTTAAATTCTTGTGCAAAATTCTTTTTAGCTTTGAGAGAGGAGCAATCAGAAGCACCCTAACTGGAACCTTTGATAACCAGCATGAGATGTTCATGATAGGTGGTTAAAAATGTCCAAAACATGACCAGCACCCATCTACCAAGCATCTGTGATATCAGTGAGCACGCTTAAAGACAATACACATCCCAGTCACAGCCTGTTCAGCCTGCTGATATCTGATGAGCGATGCAGATATACCCACTGCTGTACCATCAGATTCCCAGTTTCTTTCCTTTTTATCAGAGTCATCCTTTGGTGGCAGAGAATGAATACATCTGTTATTTCACCGAGCAATCTGGTGTTTCATAATAATAATAACAGGATCTTGAATTCTTCTTATTAGATGACAGGGCTTCTCTTCCATAGGAAAAAAGTTTGAATAATTAACCTTGGATAATGGATAATAGATGTACTATAAATATACAATATAATGACCTGATATTATAATATACTTCTGTAGTCCTCTCTGTGGATCTGTACATAAAACATAAACAACAACAACAACAACAAAAAATGCACAGTTTAGTCGGCACCCAGGGCTGCAAGAATACTAAGATGATAGACTATGAATGTTTTACTTGTGATTAAGTTTTTGCCTGGTGACTAATTAAGTAGTCTTGTGGTTAGTGTTCTTTCTACAGGATTATAGTTTTATAGACTGAAGCAAAATTCTTCTTTTCATGTGTAGTGGTGTAGCATTCGTTGACACTAAATGGCTTCCATTACCGATCAAATAGAGGTAATTTGTGTCACAATCTGACATCGGTGACGGGCTGCATCTGGCCATGCCCAATCTGTATACTCAGATGAGCCAGGAGAGACAGAGGGAGGGCAGACAAGGAAGGAGGAAGAGAAGCAGACAGAGGAAGAGGAGAGGGAGAGAGAGAGAGAGAGCGTGCAGCTTTCTCAGACAGCTGGTGATGTGCAGCTGTCTGGGAGGCTGGATTACTCCCTAAAGTCTGCTCTCTGAGGGAGAGGCAAGAGGGTGAAGAAAAGAGTGAGAGAAATAAATAGAAATGGAGACTGAAATGGGGACAGAGAAGCAGAGGGATGGAGTCTGAAACAAAGGGGATTTGGGCAGGCAAAGGCGAAGAAAGCAGTACAAAACAAAAAAGAAAAACAGATGTAAGTTACTGAGATGGAGAAAGAGAGCG
This sequence comes from Pterophyllum scalare, assembly GCA_024447675.2. NCBI lineage: Eukaryota > Metazoa > Chordata > Actinopteri > Cichliformes > Cichlidae > Pterophyllum > Pterophyllum scalare. The sequence continues at coordinate 15,881 of JAMQGT020011384.1, read as the reverse complement.
ACATGAGAAAGATCATCAGGGATAAACAGCAGATGGGGAGAGATGAAAACGCATTAAATCAACCCTGAATGTGTTTCACCGTCTTCATTTTAAATGCTTTGTTATTTCAAGTTATGCTGCAGCAAGCAGTTATGGTTAGTTTTTGAACTTATTTAAACCATGGAACTAATTCAGTGTTAATTTAAATTATCCATTTATTGCATTGTTGCTGTCAAGTTATAACCTAAAGACAGACAATTTATTTACAGATATCACTAATAATACACCAACACATTAAACCATCATACTAGGATAATTTAACCTTTTCAACTCCTTATTTAAACAGCTCCTATCACTGAGTCAGGCCTGCATATAAAAAAAGTGATTGCAAATCACATACATGTGACCTTTAAAATGTTCCAACAAAATATGGATTTTTTAATTTTTTTTTTTTTTTGAGCTGGTAGCATTTGAATGGCCCATTTGAATTTAACCTCATTTTTTCCATTTCAGTGTGAACACGATGATATGACACACTCCATACACATTTGAGACTGAAAGGTCATTCTTGGCTTCTTGAATGTAGCAGCTGAGAAAAACAAGGTCCCTCAACAGTCCACGAGATATTTGATTGCATCACATGATTTTCCTGATGGACAGTTCCTTCTTCTATATGACAAAAAATGCAGTTAATCCACGTTATATAGCAGAGACCAAAGACTTTCAAATGTTTTTTGAAACACTCTTTTGTGGATTTATGTTAGATCTGTATAGATACTGAATATATACTGAATGTTGAATGTAGATATGTGTATATAGCCTTTTTTTCGCATGCAGTAGTGGGGAGATCTGCTCGATAGCCAAATAATCAATAGTCAAAACACTCACCTGTGCGATTGCTGCTGACTGACAGCATTGACAGGCACCCATTTAGATAGTGCTTTCCACTCTCTATAATGCTAATGTTTATGGCCCAAACACTAAAAACTAAATGTAGGCGGGTGAGAGAGAACCACACAAGCACCGGAAGTTTATTTCTCACAGCATCAAGAGACATTTACAGATTCATATACAAGAATAAACAATTTAAACAACAGTAATTCAGCTGATTAAGTCATAACATTTGCCTTTTTGACTAACTTGTTCAATATGTTTGTATATGTCTCTCCTCCACTCTTCATCATGTCGTTCCCACATATAGTCGAGTTTAAAACTGCCAAAAAAAAATGTTAAGCAGATAAACAAGTGTCTCGGCAAGAGCATAGCCACATTAACTCTAATTTAAAAATCAAACCATCTGTTTTTACACACACACACACACACACACACACACACACACACACACACACACACTTCAAAGCATGCAGAAGTCCAAGCATGAGCTTGTGCTATCAATCTCATAATAGTGATAATAATAATTCAAAGCAGCAGTAGGAAAATGAGCTAAAATTGCCTTGATTGATGAGCTATTGCTGATCACTTTGACCATCGCCCAATGGTACTACCCAAGCATGTTGTGTCGACTTCTCTTCAAGCCTTGCACATCAGCAGCTCCACCAGCGGAAACACTGGTTCACATTAAGTCTAGTTTTTTGCAAACTACTATCATGCTTTTGCTGTCATTTGAAGTGATTTTTGATTGTGATCAAAGTGAGCATGGTATCCTGTCTGGCTCAGAAGATAACAGAGGAGTGAGCAAGGCCAGTACGGCTGGAGATCAGTAGCAGAGGCTGCCAAAGAACAGACACAGTAGTTGGCTGGCTGGCAGGCTGGTATAATAATCAGGCTGTCTACTGCCCATGTGTTCCCCTCAGACTGAACTAATATAGTTTTTGCTGGGTAATGATACCGAGACACAAGCTCACATTCCCCCATAATTGATCCTGCCGGCTACCGCCACACACTAACGAGCTAAACGAGGAGGAAAACCCTCCTAGCAACTGGAGGGTAAGAGAGGTAGAGAGACACAGAGGGAGAAAGAGAGAAAAGAGGTATGGTTTAGACAAGTAAATAAATGTATGTGAGTCAAGCTAAGGCAAAAGAGGGAGAAAAGCTTCTAATACAAAGACACTGAGATTTTGATCTGTTACTATGACAGCAGCATGCTGTAAGGAGATCAAAGCAGGTAGTGTAAAATGGTTGAAGAGTGCAGGAGCTACTTGAGTATTCACTTTCTTTTTCTCTCTATTCCAGAGAGAATGAGCAGAGAGAGAAGAGAGAGCGGTGCGGACAGAGCACCAGTGCACGCTACCGCTTTCATCTTTGACAACATCCATGGGGGGATTGGGCTATTGTGAATTTAGAGTGAAATATTTCAAAGGGGTGTTGGAGTGGAGCTAGGGCTGGGCTCCTTGGCTGAGTTCAGGCTGTGTTTCAGAGAGATGAAACACACCTGGTTCCCAGCCTTTCCTCTGATTAGATGAGGGTTTGTACCCAATGCCACGGGCCCTCCCTGATTAATCTGCTCTTTATTTAATCACTCACTGATAACAGATAATGTTCTTTGAGCACACTTGTTCCTGGCAAAGCCAGCAAAGCCAGGCCTTTGTGTTTTTAAATGAATTTGTCATTGTTAATCTTTCAGTTCATATTCATGTTTCTATTATTTGTTTTCAGATGCACTGAAGAAAAAATTGTTTTAATTTTATTTCTTGATCTTGCTGCTAAAGGTTGAATCCTTCGGCATTAGCTTAATTGGTGTTGATAGCTGCTGATCACATGATTATGGTCTTTTTCAGCTGAAGAATAATATAATAGATTTGCCAGTATATAGCATAAATATACAGAAATACAGACTATATGGTCATATTGTGTTCTGTTACTGCAGAGCAGAGAGCTAAACGTTTATCCCTCTCTGTCTGTCTGGCATGCTTTCCTTCCCTGGAAACAGGTAAGTCTTATGGATATTCTAAAGTGAAAAATGTTAATTTGGTATCCACACAAAGGGCTAATATCTGCACTGGTGCCTCTCTTTTGGATTCTAATCAATATCCCCCAGATATGCACTATTCACACTGTAGCAAATGAGGGGAAAGAGACAAACGAGCTAAACTCAGCAAAGCGTAAACAATGCCCATTTTTAAATGGTGTGTGCAGAAGAAAGACCCCGTCTATGTGTATGCATATATGTGTTTATGTATTTGTGTGTTTTTCCCTTCGTGCGTGTGTGTGTGTGTGTGTGTACTGGCAGTTGTGTGCATGCACCTAAAGTCTGCTGAAACGGAGATGGAAGCTGCTGAATATTCATGGCGTCTGTGCTCGGTTGGGGCAGAGCGATAAGACGTTTATGTTCTGGCAACCTAAGAGGGAAAGCGCGTGTGTGTGCGTGTGTGTATGTGAATGGGGCTATGGGGTAGGGAGGGGGCAATGGGCGCGGCGAAGATGTGTCGACATCAGTGGTTTAATGGTTTGAATCTAACTTGGGCCAATTAAAAGGCATGCCGCGTGCACCGGGGTGGGCTCCCATTCATTTCGGGGGAAATTGAGGTTGAAATGAGCCATTGTCGGGCCACGTGGCCACTGTGCATGCTGAGTGGCAAGCCTGCAGTGACTCTCCAAAACGGTGGTTAGAGGACAGAGGAGAGTCTTTGACCGAGGACAAGGAAAGGCAGTGTTCGCTTTCAAAACGAGAGGAAGGAGAGAGGAAGAGATGCACACAGGGAGAGACGAGCAATGGATGTAGTCAGATGAGGAGAGACAGAGGGAAAGAGGAAGAAGTAGGGAGAGAATGGCAAGAGAGCTGAGAGGACAGCACACTGAGAATGACAAGTGTATATAATTTAGGAAAATAAGACAGAAATGATTATTGTAAAAAAGAAGTAGAGGTAGAAATGAACAGGGAGCCAGAGATGATGAAAGAGTGGGAAAAGATAAGATGAAGGAGACAAAAAGAAAGAGGCAGACAAAAACAGCTAATATCAAAAGATGGGAAAACAAGGCAGCAAGCAGAAAGAGATATATGTGGGTGCATAGGTCGAAAGCTCTCATAGGGCTGTATATGCTAATTGCCTGGCTGGTTGGCTCAGTAGCTCTTGCTCTCCTGACGTCAGCTGGACAGCACGGTGTGGAATTGCTGACTGAGCCCTAAGCATGCACACCAAGACATGCACGCAAACACACAGAGAAAATGCCTGCCAACACAGTGCCTAAATATTGTACATCACAGCATATCAAGCAAATGTGTGCGCACGTTTGTGTGTTCCCTAAATGAGAAGCACTAAAATAACAGACGCCCTATCAGATCTCATACACAGACAACACAATTCCTGTTAGTGCCATCAGTTTCTGTCTAACTTCAGCAGTTTACTGCATCCCTCCCTCATCTCATTCCCCAGACAAGCATGTGTTTCTGACCACTAACAAGCCCCTTGTCAAATAAAACTACAGTCCTGGTACCCAAAATCCCGATTTGAGCTGCCAGAGGCGATTATGTCACAAAACTGTCCAATCGAGAAAGAGAACCACACAGCTCAGAGTGTATCACTTCCTGTTTGGCTTACCCATGTCCACATGATTGGATGATAACATGTATCCCTTTGAGGCTCAGAGGCATTCTGACTGTAGAAGGAGTCTACATGTGACCTTTCGTTAATGTCACACGTCACAGACTTTTATGTCACCCCTGAATGACAACATGACTTGACAGGAATCTTTAGTGACCGGAGTCGGTCTCCTTCACAGAGGGATGCAGGGCCTCATCAAGGATATTACGGAGCAGTGGGGCAAGATTAATTATTCCACTGAGATGCCTGGATGAAAAGAGTAATCATACATGAGATTCACTGATTATCTGTGTTTTTATATGGTTGTGTACATTATGGAGACCCTGGGGTCTACTCGAGGGGACAGGTATCTAGTGTGACTTGATTTCTTTGCCAGGTACACACATCACTCTGAAATTTCAGCATTTCAGCACAGTGAATCTGAGTATTTTGGGCTTGTTTTGACACCTTGCTTGCTTTTCTGTAAAGAAAAAAAAATGTCAAGACAGACAACAGTCTTGCTTGGTCAGACCTAGAAACGTTTATTTTTCACACAGCACAAGCCCAAATTCATGTTATTATGCTAATGGACAGGCACCCTCTTCAAGTTACTCAGATCACTAAAAGACAGGATATTTTTGGCAAATGCCCTATACAGTAATTTGAAGTATGAGAAACTGGCTTTCAGTCTGTTTCTGCAGCATGGTCACAGACTGTTTTTATGTGACAGTCAGCATAAATATGTATGTCAGTGGGAACCATATTACATGCCTGCAGCACATACACTGTATGAGCAAAAGTATTGGGCCACACCTCTTAATCTTTGAATTGAGGTGTTTTCAGTCCCATTGCCGCAAGTATATGAAATCAAGCAACCATGAAGTGAAAAAATGGGTTGTTCTAAAGAGTTAATTGAATTGAGTTAACTGGACACCTCCATTGCAACATATCAGTTTTTGAAATTTCTTTTCTTCCTACATATTTAAGCACCTTGAGGTGACTGCTGTTGTATTTGATGCTATATAAATGAAACTGAATTGAATTGAAATTGAACTGATATTCCACAATCAACTGTAAATGGCATTGTTGCAAAGTTGAAGTGTTTAGGAATAAAAACAACTTGGCCACGAAGGGGCAGCCCATCTAAAGTTACACAGCAGGATTGCTTAGTGTTGAGGCACAAACCTCCTCTGGCATCAACATCAGCTCAAAAAAATGTGAACTGGGAGCTTCACGGCATGGTTTTCCATGTAAGTGTAATCTGTGGGTGAACCATTAGTTTTGTCTGTATACTAGCACGTATTATCCAGACTCTTCAGAGGGTACTCCTGAAGCCAGCAACCTAACCGAGTCATTTTTATTTCCTTAACCAAAACGATTCAGCTTCCGGCCCCGTATGTGGAGTTTTTTGCCTTTTACAAGTGGAGAATAAAAACGTATCTCCTACTGTCATTGCAAACTTTGCACATTGCCACTGCGATGGTTCAAAGTTTTGAGATAAGCTGGGGGCACCAAGCAGTTGCCTGCTTTGCTTTGTGGTAAGTAGCACCTCTGACAGTGGGTGTTCATGTACCTTTAGCTTTGTAAAGTTCTTTTGACAATTCACTCACTCACTCACGTTGCTCTCCAATTTTACATTTAAATTATTAAAGACTGAAACAGTCCTTACCATGATGAAAAACTAGGGCTGTCACTGCTGGGCATGTAGCTTCCAGCTACTTCTTCTGAGTTTATTACATATCTCAGCAGTTATACACATCCATAAACTTCTTGAAAATAAAACTTACGTGGAATTACGTGTGTGGCAAACACTCATAATTAATCATTCATTCCATTGAGAGCAAGAGCAAATTACATTGTGTATTTCACTTCAGACAGGTGACCTCTTGCGCACACAGTTCATGAGCTAAACTTTCATAATACATAGAATAATCTGTTTACTGACGTTTCCCAATGTGTTTATAAATGCGTTTCCATATCTATGTGTAGTACATGTTTTGTCTCATTGTCAAACTATCAAAGTTTAGGCCTGAGGAAAACTCGGACTCCTCACTTGATGTCAGATCGTGCATGCAGTAAATAACATGATATGAGTAATTTGCTTTGGACATTGAGTGTTTTGGGAATCACTGAACAAAGCCATGTAAAAGCAAAACATGTGTGAACAATAGATTGATGAAGCCAGGAGCGTTACTTATTCCACGTCTGAAAAGGGTTTCGGATGTTTCCGTTTTTGACATGTATCTCTTTGGCAAAAGCCTGAGTATACCAGATGCAAAGCACTTTACCGAAAGCACAATGGCCCCTGTTATCGCAGAAGCGCAGCCTTTCAGTGTGTTTGGTGAACAAAATGGACACAGTGAAGTCTCTACTGAAGTTCACGGAAAGCCTGCATTAAAATTTCAAAGCGAAAAACTTTGGAATAAAGAGACCGAGGGCAGAAGGAGGAGATGAGCCACAAGAGAGTGAAAAAGGTGAATGTGATATTAAAACTAAACCTTGCCTTCTTTATGTAATTGTAAGAGTTGTCACCTAGACAGATGGATGACAAAGCTAACCAAAAAATGATTGCCTTTAATATAATGGAAAATGTTCTCCTTCAAACTTTCAAGTCAGAGTTAATACAGATAGACCTTTAACAAAAGCTTTTTCAGTGTCATTGCTAATTTCCATTGTTGCACTGCTGAAAAGACGAAATGGGTAACTCAAGCTTGGTTTTTAAAACATTATTTTTCAAGTAGTCTCATCAGATTTAAACCCCTAACAAGCCCCTGGATAGCAGGTCCCCGTGACTGAAAATGCAGCCGTAATTAGCAATATTTACAGTTCACGGGTGAATAATATGAACCCTTATTACACTACTTAGAAGGATTTGTCTTTTATTCTAAAAAGTTGAATAAGTGATAATAAAGCCTTTGGTGTTCTGAACCATACAGTGCAGTTAGAACATAGAAACAACGATCATCAGTTACAACTCACTAAAAAGCTGTGTGTCTTTTAGTTTAACGTTTACCACCTGGTATTTCATAGTTGGTTAACAGCTGAGACATCAAATAGAGGTTAGAAACAGCCAGCTTCATTAGATGCTCATATCAAAGGGCCTGCACACCTTTCGTCCACCCACACAGGTGTCTTCATCTATTGTGGCTGATTACAACTTGTCTGAGGACTGTGTGGGTGTGTACAGACTGCGCCTGACTGACAAGTATGTGACCCTCCTCTTAGTTTTGTTTTTGCACCTGTTAGGATAGAAGAGGTAATCCTTCCTCTGCGCCTTTTTGTTTTTCCACAGCAGACCAGTGATGTTATTGAGCAATGGCTTTGTTCTACCCAAATGAATGACAGTTAACTGGTTAAAAAAATTGCCAAATTGATTACTTTAAATGATATCCAGCAACTGTTGATTTCATTGTTGTCTTGAATAAAATATCCTATGGTTTTATATAGTTTATATATGTAATTTATAAACACTCACTGGCCACTTAGGTACACCTGTTGAACTGTTCCTTTAGACAAACATCTAATCAGCCAGTCACATGGCAGCAACTCAGTGCGTTTAGGCATGTAGACATGGTTACGGCAGCCTGCTCAAGTTTAAACTAAGCATTAAAATGGGGAAGAGAGGTGATTTAAGTGCCATGGCTGTTGGTGCCAAAGAATCTCAGAATGTGTTGATCTACTGGGATTTTCTCCCGTAGCCATCTGTGGGGTTTAAAGAGAAACTATCCACTGAGTGGCAGTTTGCTGGGAGAAAATTTCTTAATGCCAGCGGTCAGAGGAGAATAGCCAGACTGCTTCAAGCTAATACAAAAAGAGTATCTCAAATAACCACTCATTACAACCAAGGTATGCAGAAGAGCATCTCTTAACACATAGCACGTCAAACCTTGAAACAGATGGGCTACAGCAGCAGAAGACCACACACGGTGCCACTCCTGTCAGCTAAGAACAGGAAACGGAGGCTACAATTCACACAGCTCACCAAAATTGGACCATAGAAGACTGGAAAAATGTTTTCTGGCCTGATGAATCTCAATTTCTGCTGCAACATTCAGATAGTAGGGCCAGAATTTGGCAACTTGAAAGTGTGGAGCCGTACTGCACCATGTTATCTCAAACTCAGACTGGATTCTTGAACATGACAGTGAGTTCGTTAAAATGAAATGGCCTCCACAGTCACCAGATCTCAATACAATAGAGCACCTTTAAAACTTTCCTTTTTGATAAAGTTTATAGCTAGGGCTGGATCAGGTGACTCGAACCCTCCCTTAGTTACACTGCAATAGGCCTAGGATGCTGGGGGGGGGGACTTCCCATAATGTGTTTCTGAGTGAGATGAGTGTTTCTTCTTCAGTCACCTCTTTTCACCCTCTCTGTGTTTATTTACCACTCTCCGTTTAATCTTTAGTTATTATTAATCTCTAGTTCTCTTCCACTGTGTCTTTTGTCCTGTCTCCCTCACTCCCAACTGGTCGTGGCAGATGGCTGCCCCTCCCTGAGCCTAGTTCTGTTGGAGATATCTTCCTGTTAAAAGGGTGTTTTTCCTTGCCGCTGCCACCAAGTGCTTGCTCATAGGGGGTTGTTTGATTGTTGGGGTTTTCTTTGCATTATTGTAGGGCCTTTATCTTACAATATCTTTATATTGTAAGATAAAGGCCCTACAATAATGCCTTGAGGTAACTAATAAAGTGGCCAGTGACTGTATGTATAAAATACAGCAACTAGCATGTACAATTACCTGTTTTTGCAGCTGGGTACACACAGAGGGTGTTTGTCTGTGAAAAGTGTCAGAATTTTGGTCACAGTACAATAACACACTTCAGGCTACAGGTTGTGATGCTGGAGTGAAATCCTGTGTGTCATGTGGCATCATTTTCTTGGCACTCTTGATACTCCTGCCCTTCTCTGTTTTTCATCTTTTCTTCAGATACTCAGTTTTTCCTCTCTTTGCTGTCATCCCTTATCTGCACACACTGACTTTTATTAGTGCTTGCATATAACATAACAGTCACACACGTACTCATTCCCGCCACTCCTCCCACTTCCTAACATGACTGTGGCCTGCTCTCTCAGGTAAATTGGGGCCTGAGGCAAGAATGTAATCCAGGGCATGTTTCTGACCCTTTTACATGCTTCATTGAGTCATTTCTCGTAAAAAAAACAAAAAAAACAAGTCTACATTGTGAAAAGGATTCTGTTGTTGCTCCTGTTGCTTAATATCAAAGCTCAGGCATTATAATTTTGCCGAGGGCCATATCTGTCAAAAATGTGAGACATAGTTATGTGGATTATTTCGAGCTGGCATGTTCTGTAGGCCAGACTTAGCCTAGATTTTTATTCATCTTGTTTCATTGTGTTATTGCTCTGCACAATCTGTTGAGGTAAAGATTCTGATTTCCTGAGTGACATTGCATTTGGCAGTTTTTAGCAGCTTTATGTATTTTATTTAATATGGTTTACCTATCGAGTGGTTCATTGTAATAAAATGGCATATAGTTCTGCTGTTTCAGAACAGTGCACCATTATGTTAAATCACAGCTATTATGATCCTAACACTACATATGCGCTGAGCTTTTCCAAAAGCCTTTAAAAAGGGTAGCCATCGATAATTATACATTTTCCAATCTCTGCCTAATTTATGACAAAGACTGTCAGTACTTTTTGTCTTTTCTCAGTGAAACAATCAATATACAGATTTCTATCCTGTTCTTTAGGGTACTTTATGGTACTGAAGATGTAATGGAAGCCAAACCCACTGCACAGCCTAACATTTGTTCTGTTTACCTCGTTGCATCGCAAACGTCTCTATTCTTAGTTCGCACTGTTGCCTGTTTGACTTGTGCTGACCGGTAGTATTGGGTGATATCTGCTTGTCATACTGTCCTAACAATTCTCCAGGGTACAGGCTAGAGTATGACAGGATCTGAATACACATTTTATTTTAAAAGTTGTGCTGCTGTTGAGGGAAGTCATTTATCATCAAGTCATAGCTGAGGCTACAACCCGAACTGGGATGCCAAGTGTGCTGAAATAGCTATTAATGTCATCATAGTACAATAAGTGCAGCACTGCAGCCCAGGCAGCTCCTCTCTTCTGGCATTAGCAGCCTTAGTGGATGCTACGAATGAGCAAAGTAGAAATTGGGATCACGTGTCATAATGTCAGTGCAGTATTTTGATCCAGAAAATGAGCAGTTGTGTTGGATTGTGTGAAAATAAACTAACATTACCCATTCAGTTGGAACACTGCGTAACCACATACCATAGAGGCATGTGGACATTAATCTACAAGGTAAGAAGGCTGCTCATACTGGTACTGTAGCTACTGCAACTGTTACCACCTTCTATGGATTCTTGTTGGAGGACCCGTTGATGGTTGTAGTTGCTGACACTGACATCAGTGGACCAAATGGAAATGATGTGCCGAGGGTGATGCAAAACTGCCACTTTGAAGTGTTACCCTTTTTTAGACACAGCTTTTATTTTCATCAGTGGGACTAGACCCAAAATACTGCTAAATAGTTTACTAGTTACAGTTTGTTTATTGCTTGCAGTCCGTGTTTCACAGCTCCCTGAGCTCAGCTGACTGTTCACCAGCAGAAGCTGAGACCTCATTAAAGCGCCATAGCTTCTCTGCATGAGTACATTTTATACAAATCTCTAATGTGTACTCCTTTTAGAAAAAAGGCTCAGTGAGATGAATTAGAAGGTCATGACCTTGGCATTGGTTCTCTCCCCTGCAAGGACTGAGGCTTGAACCCTTGTCTCATTAGTACATTTTTTTTCCCCGTCCTACTCAGCAGACCTGATGTAAGGACACTGAGTCTTTCATTTGTGTCAGTGTAATGGTCAGGTTTGTAAGTGCTCCCTATCTCAGTGCTGGAATTGTCCCTCATTCTCAGGCGAGACATTGATGTACTGCAGCTGATGGGCAAAATACATATTTTCCTTGTGTTAAGCTGCAAATATTTTAGCTTGTGCTGCTGCTCTGTATGTAGAGATAATGCCATAGTGAAACACTCCATCACATCCAGGTGCCTTATGTCTATTTATTGTATGTATGTGTACTGTATATATGGCATAGTATGCATGCTTTTGCCTGTGCAAAGCAACCCCAGAAATCGATTACTGAGGAGGCCTGACAGCTCTGCTCGCCGGATGCAGTAGAACACATACTGTAGCAAGGGAGCACCATCAGTTGCCCTGACAACACCAGTGCCTGTCAACACCTCTGTCTTAATAGTGACAAATTGTACTTATTACATCAGCGTTAATTCCCCCCGATCTCCCTCAGATGAAGATACTTAGCCCCGCGCTGATCAAATTGTGTCAGCATAATTACTGGGAACAGAACCCTATTAAAAACCAGGGCCTCAGACGCACTGTCCAGACTCATCCACAGGCCTATCACTCAACATGCATCTCTGCGTAGGATGTAAGGGAGGGAGGGGGGCAGAGGGTGGAGAAAGACAGGGAGATGGGGGATTCAGGGGGATGTGGAGGAAAGGTGGGGGATTGTTATTCTGAGGCAGTTGTATGCACAAAGACTGCTGGAGTTGTTCACCTCGAAATATTTTTTTGACTGATGGTTGTGCATCCTTTAAAAAAAAAGAAGCTCTGACTTAGAAAGATAACTGAGAAACATCCCTTTTTTTAACCATTAACTAGAGCTGCAGCTACATGTGGAGACATGTAAAAGTGAGGGGAAAAAATAAAGGGATTCATTGTGATATAGTCTCTTTGATTTTTAATGTCTTTTGATTTTTAAATAATGGTTAGTTGCAATGAATATCAGTTGATTGCAGATCCCATCAACTCTGCAAAGCATTCAAGGGTCTTTGAACCATTGTTTAAAATTGATTTTTGATAAAACAATACCATTTATCTTAAGAAGCTGTTGGGAAGAGGCATTTTATTGGGAAGTCAGATGAGGAAACATGGGGTCCCTGGGGTGAGAAGACGTTCAATGTGGGCTATACGGAAAATAACTGATTAAAATAAGAAATTTTATTAAAGTGTTAGCCTAGTTTTAAAATAACTGCAATTACCATAAGCAATTTTCACAGCTCTATAGATATGAATTTAGCATCGCTAGTAGCTCAACAGTGAATTAAGGCTCCCTCTCAGCATGCTGGTCCTGAATGGCGCTGGATTGGAATTCACAAATTAGTGTCGTCTGATGGAAATGTGCTAATTGCTGTTGTTAAGCTGCTGCAATAATTAGGTTATGATGGCAGACTGCTACACATGTTGCATGCGCGTACACACATGCAACCAAGCAGCCTGAAGCCAGGATGGTGGAAATAGAAGGCCAGATTTAATTACTCATTTTACAATCCATCTGTGAGTACAATTTTCCAGAGTCCAACACAGAGGGCAACAGTTGACAATAGTTACTCCTGCTGTGGCTTAAAGAAATCTTATTAACTACAGTGCACTGTAGTGCAGTAAGAGTATTTTACAGGTAAATGAAAAGATTAGGCTGCAGGCCATTTGGCTATGGAAATGTCTTTATAGTAAGATGAAGCAAACAAAGCACAGAGGTTGGATGATAAACATGGTGTAATATGAGCTGGGATCTTTTCCACAGCTTAGCGTGAGCTTTATAGGAAGGGCTTTTTTTCAGATGCGGTCACTCTGTCTACAGACCAACATTGTGTCACCCCAACTTTTCACCATGGATTGCTGCCTGGCTGACAGCATGCTAAACTGGATACAACAAATTTGATACATTCAAAACATGCAGTTGACCCATATTGTTTCTACTGAAATGACACATCATTCTTAACTATCATGTAACAAAACTTCAAGTGAGGGAGGCATAGCTCACAGGTTAACAGAGCACCACATACTGTAGTAGCATAGCTGATACTTGGGAAAATGTTCACATGTGACATGTGGAGCTCATGTGTGTGGATGACATTTGGGTGGCAAGACTCACAGCTTAAATAGTGTTTTTATTTAGCCTTCCTGAAACCAACAGTGCAAAGAACTAATTTCTGAAGCTAAGATCAGCTAATGATCTTAGCTTCAGCCAAGATCATTGGCTGAAGCTGAGAGAGATAGTGTTGTGTTGTTTGTGCCTACCTGTTTGTGTATCTTAATACCTAATTTACTCCCTTTTTGCATTCTTACTAAACTGTTTGGGTGCACTGATCAGAAAGGTTAGAGACCGGAATTGGCCAATTTTGAGGCCAGTCAGCCTCAAGTCAATCCGTTTCATGTATGCACCATGTGCACAGCAGCGCAGGCCAATAGTCATGTGCACATTTACAGCTACATGCTAACATGTTGTTAGCATGGAAGCTCTTTCTGTGAATGAAGACTCAGAGTCTACCATGAAAAAGACATTTACAATCACTCCCATTCAGCTGAAAACAGTGTTTTTTAAGATGCTAACAAAGTAGCAAAAGCTAATCAGAGCTCAGAGCCAGTTAGAAGCTAGCAGCCTCAGTATGAGCAAAGGATCAAACCAGTGGAGACAAGTGCAAAAGAGTAAAGGGAGGATGTCATGTTACCTGGCAAAGTTATAAACATACTAGAAAATGAAGTAAGTGCCTGATATTTTTGATTTACTATATAAATCTTTTACACCTGCCTTTGTTTGGTAATGTAAAATGTGTCAGGGAAAGGTGGGTGTACAGCAGCTCATTTTCAGGTAATTATTTGTACCACTTTCCAATAGCAGAGCACTTTATTATCGGTTGTTTAAGTGAGAGAAGATCCTGTAACTTACTGCACTTTGGGGAAAATTGTAAAGTTTAATAATTTCTTTTATTATGAAAATCAAACTTTGCATTAAAACTTGGGTGATCAGTTCATAAGTACTTTATAGATCAGAAATAATAAATAAAAATCTCATCAGTAACATGCATGGTCAGCTCAACACTTAACATGAATACATATGAGAACAGAGTAAAGTGGAGCAGGCGAACTAAAAAACATGACTCATTTTGTACCTGTGGCATTGTCTCTGGAAAAGACCGGAAAACACGTCTGCCGTCCTGCATTGCTGAAATATCTCCTTAAACCTTTGTTACTATTTTACTGCTGACGTTACCCTGATTTTCTTCGCACAGACTTGCTTATCAACATGATGTTTAATAGCTCTGAGCTTCAGCAGCGATTACTGGATCGCTAACATCATCAAGGCATCAGCACCCACCAGACTCTTTAACCTTGGAGACCTGACTCTCTTTTTCAGCAGTTTCTGAATGTGTCTGCCTAACTGTATGCCTGTAGCCTAGCTCAGCAAGATGCTATACATTAATGTAGAATTAATCCTCTCTCCATGCAGTCTTGTACAAAGGTGCCCTCCTGTCACAAATCAGTCCTTACTTGGCTCCATCAATCACTGTTATATATTTATTTGTTATTGGTAACATGCATTGCACGGGCTTTATCTTAAATTAAATGCTAATTAAAAATGAAAACACACTTTCTGTAGTAATATCATACCAATAACAGTTTTGGTTAAGACTGAATACAGTAATCCCTCACTTATCGCGGGTGTTAAGTTCCAGGACCAGCCGTGATAAGTGAAAATCCACCAAGTAGGGACGCTGTATTTATTTTAATACTTATACATTATTTTAGTAGTTATACGCTATTTTAAGTTTTTATAAACCCTCCCCACACACTTATACACTACATAACACTTTCCCATTCCCTTAATAACCTTTCCCACTGTACCTGTTTCTTTTAAAACACTCCTTAAATGTTCATACATAAACTAAAAGTGTATGTATGAATGATCTCCCTTGCTTGAGCGTGTCGAGAAGCTCGATTTTCTCTTTTATCGTAAGCATCCTTCGCTTATGCTTAGGCTTCCTGCCAGAAACCGTAGAAGTTGCAGTGGCATCGTAGGGCTTGAATAAATTCAGTCTCTACAGTAGTAACGAAAATTTCACAAATAGCGTACGCAACACCGCAGTCGAAACACTAGCAATCTCACGTCGGCAAGTAGCGTCTCAAGCGGCCGCTGGGTAGGTCTTACTTTTTGTTTTTGGTGTGTATTCATCCGCTGAATTATTGCGTTATTTACTGTAAAATAACACAAAAAAACCCCCGCAAAACAGCGAAATAATAAATATTTTACACTAATATTGATTGAAAAACAGCGTGTCCGCGAAAAGCGAACCACGAAGTAGCGAGGGATTACTGTATATCAGTTCAGCTTCAAATAATCACACAGACCTTCAGCCAGAGGACATGAGTTAGCGCCCTGGCTGAGATATGTTGGGATTTGTTTTGCTTTTATACTTCATTTTACATTCATTTTCTTACTTGGTTACGTTAAGGAGAAAAATTGTGGTTTGGGTTTGAATGCACACTTTCACAATGTAAAACATACGTTAAAAGGTAAACATCTCCCTTCTGCAGCAAGATTCTTAGATGTTTCCTGCTACAGTGACAACTACAG
>JAMQGT020011383.1:0-71365 GCA_024447675.2 Pterophyllum scalare | reverse complement strand
TGTTATGATGATAGAAAGGTCACACTGTAATGGTTTACTTTTTTTAATATCTTATTGGGAGTCTGGAATCCATTAGGGTGCACTCGATCGTTTACCTGAGTAGTTACCTTGATAAAGTAATCTGATTACTGATTACTCCTTTTAAAAGTAACTACGTTACTTTACTGATTACTTAATTTTAAACATAACTAAGTTAGATTACAAGTTATTTTATTAGTTACATTCAACAGAGGCCGGTTGTGTGCCAAAAAGTGATCATCTGCCAAAAAGTGATTTTCGGTATTTGCCAAAAAATTATTTCCTGTATTTAAACAGCTGTAAATGACTTAATGACCTATAATCTGTGAAACATATGTCAAACATATCTCTCATGAATGATATCAAGTCATTTTGAGCGAGAAACAGCATTTATATAACAAGGTAGAAACTGCACTGTTTTTGGCACAGTGACTTTTACATATTTGTTTTTTATCAAGGTAAAAATTGACATTAAAAATGTCTTTTTAAACAGAATTCTGACTCAGAAGGCAGCAGAAATCACAACAAATATAACATCACAGTTCTATAAAGATATTTTAAGTGGCCAAAAAGAACTGGATTGATTATAATGTAGGTACAATAACAGACTCCTAAAGAAATACAGGTTATTTCTTCATTTTATATATAAGCCCTTCATAAATCATGTTGACTGCACTCTATTTACAGATTTAAGCAAAGACATTACACATAACAGCACATAGAAATACACTGCAATCACTTTATGGCAATGATCGATGCACTGTTTGGCACAACACCAGTACCCCACCACCACCACCGCCACCACTGCTGCGCCAGCAACCATGAAATGAGGGCAAGCCAACCGTGTTTAAGGGCAGTATTTCCTCTGCTACATAATGCTCTGACCAACTTCTTCAATTCTCCCCCACTTACTGATTTTGTACCGAAGTCCACCTGGTGGGACTTGCTCTGTAAGTTTGACTGTGCTGTGCTGCGACTCCAAATTCAATTCAATTCAATTCAATTTTTTTTATATAGCGCCAAATCACAACAAACAGTCACCTCAAGGCGCTTTGTATTGTGGGTAAAGACCCTACAATAATACAGAGAAAACCCAACAGTCAAAACGACCCCCTATGAGCAAGCACTTGACTATGGTGGGAAGGAAAAACTCCCTTTTAACAGGAAGAAATCTCCAGCAGAACCAAGGCTCAGGGAGGGGCAGTCGTCTGCTGCAACCGGTTGAACTGAGGGGAGAGAGACAGGACAAAAGACATGCTGTGGAACAGAGACAGAGATTAATAATAACTAATGATTAAATACAGAGTGGAGTATAAACAAGTAAATAAGGTGAATGAGAAGAAACAGTGCATTATGGGAACCCCCCAGCAGCCTAGGCCTATAGCAGCATAACTAAGGGGTGGCTCAGGATCACCTGATCCAGCCCTAACTATAAGCTTGATCATAAAGGAAAGTTTTAAGCCTAATCTTGAAAATAGAGAGGGTGTCTGTCTCCCAAATTGAAGCTGGGAGCTGGTTCCACAGAAAGGGGTCTGAAAGCTGAAGGCTCTGCCTCCCATTCTACTCTTAACGTATCCTAGGAACCACAAGTAAACCAGCAGTCTGAGAACGAAGTGCTCTATTTGGGCAATATGGGACTACAAGGTCTTGGAGATAAGATGGGGCCTGATTATTCAAGACCTTGTATGTTAGGAGAATTTTAAAATATATTCTAGATTTAACAGGGAGCCAATGAAGAGAAGCCAATGTTTCTTCAAATTTGATATTGTCATCTTTAGCTGACACAAACTCAAAATAGTGCCTCTATTTCCGGCTAGAAAATGCGCATCCCTCTCCTCCCTCCATTGTTTACATTTGTGTCGCTGTGTGGTATTATTGTTCTCTGAAAACGTGACTTATTTGTCGCATGGGCCAGACATCACTCCCAGAGACGCAAGAAGAAAACAAAAAATGACAAAAATAGTAATGCACAGTGACTTGGATAAGTAACTTTAATCTGATTACTGGACTGCAAATAGTAATGAGTTAGATTACTTGTTACCGAAAAAAGTAGTCAGATTAGAGTAATGCGTTATTAAGTAACGACTGACATCGCTGCTCAAATTCATGAATGTGAGGTCTAGCAGCGATCAGCTACAGCTGCCTGTGTTGGCACAGCTCTATAACTTAAAGCTTTACCAGTATCCACATGGATGAGTTGTGAAAAAATCACTTCCATATGCAACTGTTATGAAGGGGGAAATTGCCTAAAGAGACAAAAACTGTCTTCTGTACCAGGTTTCGTTGTTTAGTTGAACAGTTTAACATGAGCCTTTGTGGGGACTGACTTCTTTTTTTAAATTTTTTTTATTTATTTTATTTTTTTTGGAGCCAGCCTCAAGTGGCTATTATATGAACAACAACTTTTGGCGCCTGGCTTAATATTTCAGCACTTGAAGTTGCCACCTGGCAGCGATGTAGGGCCGCAGCAGCACTGACACATCAGAGGGGGAGATGTGGAAATTGTAGCTTAAATAGACTGCCAAATTGGCAGGATGTGTTTGGTGTATCACATGTAGAGAATGAGGCATGTTAGTGTGTGTGTGAGATACAGTGCAACTTGAGTGACCTGCTTGAACTAGCTTGCAAGCCTCACTCCAAATAATATAAGCATTGATATATCACTTGTTCCTTACAGCAATGCAGGTTCATTGCACAATGCAGTGACATGAAACACTGTAGGTGTTCATGTGTGTTAAGTGGCAACACTTATACCAGCTTACTCATGTGGTCGTGGTTTAAGTGAAGCAAAAAGATGCTAAGGCATAGCTACTGTTATCACACTGTGATTAAGATGAAGCGATCATGCACTACTGTTCTGAAAATTATCACATTAACATCTTGTTGTTGCTGAGTGACATGAGAAAACACTTGCCGGGATGGGCCCAGACCAAGAGATCATGTAGGTGAATAGATAAACAGCTAGTCCTGGAATATAAATGAGAGAGAGAGGGAGTGAAAAGGACACACGACTACCTCCTAAATTTGGATCATTTGTGGAATTCCCTGGCCCCATTATAGGCAGTTGGAGCCATTTGGAAAGCTCACTACTGGAAGTTTTTCTGGGCCCACATATATTTGGGAGTTTGGCCAGATTCATTTTAGAGGGTTTTTATGAGCATCAGTGGAAAAAAATAAAATAAAATAAAGAGTCCTGCCAGTGACTTAAAATGTGGAATATCATCCAAGGTCACTTAGTTTTTTACTTTATTTCAACATCAATTTGCAAAGAAAAAAAAGCCATTATTTTTACACCTTTAATCATCTGCATAAACCAAATGTAGGTTTATAAACTTGTGATTTCATAACGTTTTTCACTACTTTCTGATGATCTTTTAGCCCAAAAATGAATTAATCGATCCATACCACTTGCACTCAAAGTGGTTCCAAAAGATGCTGGAACTATAGCCAAGGGGTCTGCAAAATAATACAGTCTGCTATAAATTAGAAAATGATGTGAATAAAAATAGCGCATCCAAGGGTTTTAACTTATTGATGGCAATGGAACATGCATTTTGTGTCTGTTGAGCCAGTTCAACCTCTGATGATTCTGGACTTCACATTTATGCATTACAAAAGTCCCAGCAGCAATTCAAATAAAAGTCATTTAAGGTGCTGCTAAAGCTCACCAGGTTGAGGCCCCTGCAGCCAAATGCTGTAAGGTTGCAGAGTAGTTTGGCAGGCCAGACTCTTCTCCTTTGGTTAGGCCTAGCTTTGGTTGCTTGGTTATATTCCAGTTTATTGTGGCAAGGCTGACATGCAGCCACTCTGTTTTATTTTAACATCAAAATACTGCAGAGCAGAGCTGGTTAGCATGGCTTCATTTGTTTACTCCCCCCTTGCTTGTTTGCAGAGTGAGAATGGGGCTTGCTCCCCCTCTCTGTCAGGACTGTAGCTCTGGGTAGTTGCCAGTGGTATCATACCATCTTTGAACCGGTACCTGTTGTTGTGCATTAATAAAATAAGAATAATAGCCAACTATTATTTCTTGCACCAATTAGCAGGGGCAGCAATGTTTTAACCTTTAGTCGCACACATTTAATCACCACAGTTATGTGCATTAAATGGAAGTAAATATACTTAAGGCATGAGAATATGCAAGCAAAACGTGAGCATTACGTGGCCTCTATAGACAGCTGTATTCATTTAAATAGGAGTGCATTGGTTCTGTTAGAAATGCGTGAGAACATCTAAAAAAGAGGCTGAAAGACTTATTGTGTAGACACAGTGTAGTCCTTACATTGCTTGTTGCATGGTTGCATAAAAAGTGTACGGGTAAGTGGGAGTGGTTAAATTATTTAGATTTACGGTTCAGTATTTTCAGAAGGATGCTTATTGTCCTAAGATAAAAGCCTTGGAACCATTACTTCTGGCCAAGAAATTTGTCTTACTACCTCATGAAATGATAACATTTGACACTTCAAGAATGGCACATGCAGTGTTTTAATAATTGAACTTCAAAGCTGTTTCAGATTGTTTCAAGTTTTATACTAATGAGTTAGCCTTCCTACTGTCACTTATATTTATTGGACTGATATGGAGAATATCTTGTTATTTAACTCTTGAAAGAAAGTAAATATGTTTATTTCCTTAAATATCCAGCTATCCTTTTAAGATCTGGTCGACATATTAGGCAACAGTTGCATTACTGTGCACACTATCACAGTCCAAAGTCTAGAAATCAATGTATTCATCCATCCATCTTCATCTGTTTGTTTGTCTCTCTCTCAGCTGTCTTCGCTTCCCATCCTCAGGTATCCTTTTCTTCCTCTGCGATGGCAGGAATGGTCGCCATAGAAACAGTGAGCCTATGGTGAAGTGAGAGAAAGACTGAGAAAAAGAAAAGAAATGAGAGAGATACAAAAGGAGGGAGGGCTGGGCCAACTTTAAGGTCTGCACTTCATCCATCTCTGCCTTCGCAGCACTTCTCTGCTTTTTTTCTTGGAGCTTCTCCTGAAGCTTTCATCTGTTACTTCTATCCATCCCTCCAGCTTTGCTTCTAATCCTTCATCTGTCCCTCTGAGTCCTGGAGTTAAGAGCCAGTTATACCTCTTGGGTCTGACAAACACAGTTTATGACACACACATAGCTCCACTGTGTGCCTTCCATGCAGCAAGACCCCCACCTTTATTGCAAACAGATTCTCGCTTGAGGTAAAAAGTGCTTGTTAGCTGCAACATTTACTTGGTGCTGTAGTTGTTCTGAGCTGATTTAAAGCGACGAATCAAAGTCCCACACTTGCGTCTCCTGAGTGGAAGGCTGCCTCATCATTAGATGGCTTTTGCTCTGCAAGTTTCTTAAAATAAACGCTGTCAATTTAAGGTCGTTGTAAACTAAAATAACTGCAGTGATGGAGGCTTTAAGAGACTCACGCCAGCAAAAATCCAAATGGTAAAATGTTTATGCGCCTGTGCGGTGGAGCCTATGTGTTGGCGAGGGAGAGAGTATGTATTTGAGTGTGCGTGTTTGTGTGTGTGTGTGTGTGTGTGTTTGTGTCTCACTGTTTTAATCTCATTCATATATTCATCAGCAAGCAGAATGCTGACGCAAGTGAGAAGGAGAGGAGGCATGGAGAGAGTGAGAGGCAGAAAGTGTGAGATAAAGTGCGAGGAGGAGAAACAAATCCTGAAATTCATCCATCCATCTAACTATCCATCCAGCACTGTGACTTTTTTTTATGTACACATTAAACATACAGAAGGCAGATGAATAAAAACAGTGGAACTGGCGGAATGACAAGACACAAGAGAGGTGAAGTATCCCAGAATATGGAAAAGATAACATAAAAATCAACTAGCTTCTCTTCTCTTCTCTTCTCTTCTCTTCTCTTCTCTTCTCTTCTCTTCTCTTCTCTTCTCTTCTCTTCTCTTCTCTTCTCTTCTCTTCTCTTCTCTTCTCTTCTCTTCTCTTCTCTCCATCTTGGTCACGTTTTATAAAGCAAACCGCTCTTAACTGAATCTGGTTTGTGCGAGAGATATTTTTGATGAAAGGGCAATTAAATCCTGAGACGCAGACCTAAATAACATTGTTAACACACACACACAGGCACATTCACTTCGGGCTTGAAGGCTTACATCTGTGTGCCTCCTTCTCTCTGTTGTGTCTATCGCTGTTTACTCTGGTGCTGACAACGTGAAAAAACAAAACAAGGGGAAATGTGCAAAAATCATAAGAGAGATAATGAGCAAACAAGGCAAATAGATGGAGAAGTGCTGGATATGACATGAGAAACAGAAGCAGAATAAAGCGTGATAGAAGAATGACAGGATGAGTGCCTGATCTTTGACTGTGAGTGTCTGTCATTGCCCATAATCCATCAGGACCCTGTCCATTCTGTAGACAGCTGGCAGAATCTGATAGCCAACCAGGTGTGACATGCATCTGTTTCTCAGAGCAGCAAATGGCAATTACACTGGTAAGTGATTACATGCTGGATTGTAGTAAACATGCCACAGAGAGGCAAAAGGGAAATATCACATTTGTGTACATATGCTCATATTTCAGCATATGTACGTGTGAAGTTGTTATCAAGCCAAAGATGTTAACAAAAATGTGACATGAGTGTAGAAATGCCACAAAACCTGCATTCTGTCTAGTAACCCACAGGTTACTACTACAACTCCTCAGGTTGGAAACACAAGTAGGGTTAGAAAAATGGCTCTCACAAACTCAATAAACACTGTTCTGATACATTTTTGGGCTAAGTTGCTAGTTTCAAATGTTACTAAATAATGCATATGTAAATATTACTGTACAATGTATATATTATAAATTATGGTTCTTGTTAAGAGTCAGAGAGAAGTATAAAGCCGGCTTGCTCATCACATCTGGTTTCAAAACACCAATGTGGCCATTAGTGTTAGATGTACTTTACCATGTGAAAGACAATAAATGTGTAGCACCTCTTGGACAACAGGACAGGGACTTCACCAACAAATGGGTGATATCATTGTAGCTATGTCCATCTTTGATATACAGTCTATTGGACTATTACTTTGTAACCATGAGTTCAGCACATTTGGACAAGAGGGTGGGATGCTTAGTCATCAGCTAACACTTGCAAGCTGTAACAATGGACTGCATGAGTTCATTTAAGGGACACGTGAATAAAATCCTTGAATTTCACTCGTTAAAAATAGAGACATCTTGGTTGAGATCATAGTTGAGAGTACTAGTCCAGTGACTCACACAAGCTGAGGTTAAGCCTAGCAGAGAGGCCTGCCTGTGTCAGCAACAGTATACTGTATGTATAGAATGACTTGTCAATCTCATCAGAACTGCTTAAAAGATTTGCTGACTTGGCCCTAAGATAAAGTTTTAGAAAGTTTCTTTTGCCCCTGGAAGCCATACTTCTTCCACTATCTTTGCTGTGGCAGAATTCTCTCATGGATTTCAGTTCAGGATTCTATGAGTACCACATCTTTCTCTTATAATGGCTCTGCTTTTGTTTCAAGCCTCAATTGACCATTCGAGGATCTGTAATTTTCTGAAAGTGGTACTCTGGCTTCATTTTTGAGGCATGGAAGTTGCAGATTGTGTAGACTAAAACCATCTAGGGATTTGGTTGGAGTAGATGGACGGGCCAAAGAAAGAGTGAATTTAAAAAACTGTTCATCCCTCATTTATATTTAAAGCAGTCATCATGCAGTTTTATTTGCTGTCATTTAACAGTGTTGCCTTCAATTCTGCACATGAAATGAAAATTTAAAAATCTGTCTACACAGCTCCAACCTGCAGAGACATGAATAGCAGAACTTCCAGGATGTGGTCCTTGTTTTAAAAAAATGTTTTAAAAAAATCCCGAAAAGACCGTTACAGCCACCATGAGAGGAGCAGTGAAGAGGAGTACAGATCTGGAACCAAGTTACTGCACCCACCTCTCTCCTGCTCTAAATCTCAGTGTTGGAAAGACTAGAGCTGCCATCCTCTGTCACCATCCTGCATGAGGAGGTGGAGACTGCAGACTCGGATGCTCCCGTCCATCAGTGTGTGCGCTCAGCTGTTCCACATTAGTTGCGAGCAGCGCACCGTTTTTCGTCGTGCAGTGCTGTGAGGCGTTAACGCTGCTCTCAGAGGCTTCACAGCATCTCACCAAGCGGTGTGAGAATTATACCTCTGATACTGGACTGCAGGTGCTTTCAAACCTGAACAAGTTTGTTTCCACAGCACTAGTCTGGCTAATCGCTGCTCGCTTTCTACGACCTTTGCAGTGCAGAGGCAGGTGAGATGAATGTCAGCTTGAAGGCTACCTACATAAATAAATGATAAGACAACAAACAGAATTTTGAATTCAATACTGAAAATTCCTTGTAGTAAAAAAAGAAAAAAGAAAAAAAGTGAAACCCACATGACTCCCATACTTGTAATTCTTCTAGGTACCTCTGTAGTTCCAGTACTTAAAACTCTTGTTTTAATCCTTAATCATCCTAAAGACAAGAATCAAGTTGCCATGCTTTACTGCACTGCAGTTACCTAGCAACACCCATTCACAAAATGCCATATAAGGCATAATGCAGTAGAGACTGAGTGTACTCTCAGATTCAGAGAGCCAGGCAGAGTGAAAAGACGTTAAAGAGATGTGGCTTTTCAGAGAGTAAATAACAAACCTGGAAATAAGCAGTTCTGCATGTTAGAGATTAAAACTGGAGTTTGTGGATCATCTGCAGGCTGCAGTCTATAAGACTGATTCCTGCAACGTGACGTGATCCGCACAACACGTCACTTGTCTGGTCAACCTTCAGTCTTGCAAATTGTCACAGTCGATCAATTTACGTCCTATTGCTATCTCGGAATGCTGCACTGTATGCAGTACCACTGCACAAACTATTTTCTACCAACTCCTGCCTGTCCTGCAATGCCATGTATTCCCCCGTCTTCTCTGTCTCTCCACTGTTAGTGAGTCGTTCAGCCTGCTGGTCAGCCAGCCAATCAATTAATCATCTCAGTGGGAGCAGACTAAAACTTGGTCTCATCCCACACGTAATACCTAACAGATCTCAAGGCTTACAATACAGACAGCAATGGGCACTGTGCACAAGACAGCAAAAAATAAAAAGTGATTGATAAAACAGTGTTTCCATAGAAACCCTGGATATTTCATATTGACAGTGAGAAGATGTTGCTTTTTTCTTCTCTCTCCTGCTCTAATCAATTTCTATTGTATGCTTAGATCACTGTGGCATCAGACTGGCTGATTGTGTTGTACTCATTATGTGGATCCTGTGTGTAATCATTTCAGTTCTGATTAAATGTATTTAAATGAACAAATTAGACATTTCCTGCAGTCTGCAGTGAGATGGTCGTGGCAACCACTGTTACAAGTTTTGTTGCTGTATTTGTTGCTATGTTTTTCTACAAGGAAATTTCTAAAAAAAAACCAAAAAAAAGCAATTTTTAAAAAGCTAGTATTTCCGACTACAGACAGAACTTGTAAAATGTTGGCTTTCTAAGTAGTTTATTGGATACTGGTGCTTCAAATTTGTTTGCGTAAGTAAAATTAAACAATCATATAGGGGATTGTGAGGGGCTCAAAAGGTCCTTAAACAACATCACGACCAGTTTCATTACAGCTGTGAAATAGGGCATTTTCCCTGGTAAAAGATGCTTCTAGTTATATGTATAAAATAAAATAACCAGCTACCACAAAAGTATGAATGTTTATTCCTTCACCAGATCAAGACCTAAGTCAGAGCTGTGTCTTCTTTATCTGCCTTTCACCAAGCTAAATTATACAAATGTCATCCTGCTAAAGAGAGGGAGCATAGCTAAAGAGAAACCCCATAAAAATTAGGTTTGGATCCAGATCTACTCATTTTTTATTTATGAGACAGGTCATCAGACTAAGCCAGGAAGAACTCTGCTAATAACCTCTGTTTGTTTGCTGCACCACATTTCCACTGCCATCTCTCAGTGTAACTTTGCTTGACTGATTGGTTTATGGCTTGTGACTTTTTTGTAAATGGCTCCTTGTTACACGTGCTTAAGGAAATCATGCATTTCTTCTGTGTCTTTAAGAGCTCAGGAAAAGGACAGCCACTGGAAAGCCTGTGTGTTTGTGTTTGAAATGTAAACTGACTTTAAAATCTCCAGACTGGCGCCAGCCTTTTAAACTGTACTGAAAATATACTTGTCTATAGGGCATAACATTTTTGAGAAAGGACTAGATTTGCCTCCTGCTGTGGTAGACTCATGCTTGTGCTTGGCTTTGTCCTGGAAATGATGTCCTGACCCTGATGTCCTCAATTACAGTTTCTCTGTAATCCAAACCTCACAGTGTCACACAATGTCTTTTTTTTTTTTCCTCCTTGCAAAATTTTGTTGCTGAGTGAATTTGGTTAAATCACCCTTCTGGCTCAGACTGTATTTGTTGCTTGGCAACATTAACTTGCTGAATTTCTTAACAAGAAGCAACTATGGAGGCTTCAGTGATTTAATGACACAAGTCTTCTTGCTGGCTCTGCACTGGGCTATTGGCTCACAGCATGGTATCCTGCTACCTGCAGGGTCCCATCACAGGCTCATATTGTCTCTCTGGGATGCAGTTTTGTGTTTGCATGTTGAACAAACTCCTTTTCTCAAGTTGCTTATAAATATAGTGGTAATGGCACAATTAGGTTAATGATTATCCCCTGAGATACGTATTTATATCACTGCACTTGCCAAGACTTTTATTATCTTTAATCCTAAAATCAGCCATCACAAATTATGCTTAAGTAGCAAATTGTACAGTTAGCCCATCATAAATCTAAACATGCACTGTAACTCATTTTTATAATTTAAGCAAGATTATGCTGTGATACATGCAATAAGATGCTGTAATATGTTTAAGGTCTCTGCTATACATCAGTAAAAAAAAATCATATTTTGTAACTGAAAGACTGTACTATTACTGTAATACTACAAATGAAAATACAAAAATGACACTTTAAATGACAAAAAGGAACAATGATGTAAATGAAAATACAGTAATAACATGGTAAATGAGAAAATCTAATAATGATGTAAATGAAAATGTTTTGAATGGTTTTACAGCAAATTACTGGCTTCCAGTAATTTACTATAAAATTTACGGCACCCTCTGTAACCTTGAGCCAAAACTGTGACTTTAGAGTGAGACAGCTGGCACTCTCAAGGTTTGAAATGCAAAATGGTCCTCATAAAAGTGTAGAAGTGCACAGTTTTATAGATATGACCCAGAGCCGCCTTTAAAAAAATCCACATCCACTCTGTATAATTTATAAACCAGAGTTTGGACACCACTGATAAATCTACTGTATCAACAGAGCTGGGAATCCTGCCACTGTGATATTATGGGCATCATTGTATTTTTTGCCGATAGCACTCCCAGGATACACACAAGGTGTTTAAGAAGCTGCAATTTGGTGCCAAAATAGGCAAGCTCTCTAAATGTACAGCCTTGTGACCCATGTTTTATAGCAGATCAGTGCGTGGCTCTCTAAACCAGAGCTGCCCAAAATAACCCCTGTGGGCAAAATCAGCTGAATCCAAACTGCCTGAAATAGGACCTGTGGGCAAAAGTTGGCTCTCATAAAGTAAGTTTGGCCCACCAAAGTGTTACACAGAGTATAAAATGCAGCATCCCTCATTTATTTTCTTTAAATCTGACATCTATTCTGAGTTATTTGGAAGCAGGTTTCTGTAACCTTTCCAAGCAATAACCCTTTTGTGAAAACTTAGAAAGTCTAAAATTACTTTTAAATGTTACAGTAAAAACATATCTCCAGTGATGCCGCTGCAAGCTTAGTGCCCACCTTATGCTTTGCAGTTTTAAAATATTTTGTCTACACCTGAAGGATGTTCTCCATGTATCTGCAAACTACAGAGATGCTACACATGCAGCATTTACTTTTTCCTTCCCGAGAAAGCCAGGCTAACATAAAGAAAAAATAATCAGCAGAAAGAGGAATTATATAACTGGATGGCCACAGGAAGGACCTCCTATGAAGTTCAGTGGGTCACAGTTTTGGCTGAAAGTGCTCCACTAGCTTAGGTGTGACTATCTGGTAACCACCGATTGTGAAAGAAAATGTGTATTCCCTGAGTGGTTGGTGAGGGGTTGTTGAAGGTTGCTGGAACTCACTGTGAAATTGATTGCTAAAGCGCCATTCATGCAGGCCCAGAGACTGTTCAGTGACCCCCGCTGACAACCGCTGCTCAGTAAGAAAAGATGCACCTTTAGAAATGTGTTGGTTGCTGCAGTAAAGAACAACTTTTACTTTGAAGGCAAACATTATCCTCTTCCGGTTTGCATCACACTTTTTTCCAAGTTTCACTAGAGCTTGGAGAGTAAATGGTGAGTGTTTGCAGACTAGTCAGGCAACTTTTGTGCAAACAATGGGCAACCACAGAAATCTCCTAGTGATCAAAGTAATCAGAAGGAGGTTTTTGATGCAGCACTCTCTTTCCAACTGATTGCACCCAGTGAAAAACCAGCAACCACATGCCAGCTATTGGGCAAATACTCATTTTTCACTAGCAATGGAGGTTGCAAGAGGTTGCCAACTGGTCTCTAGGCCTGTGTAACAGAGGCCTAAACTGAACACTATAGAGAGGTTAGGAGATAGCCATAATGGAGAAAAGCTTTGATAATGTCCTCTTTTATGAACCTGTATGTAGACTGTCAAGATCTATCCCCATACAGTAACCGAGCCTGTTTCATGACCACCACAAAGACAAACATCCTCAGCATGGTGCCACATACTTACTGAATATAGCCTGCGCTAACTTCTCATTAGTGTTATTTTTTTTGTCTGTTTTACTGCACCTTATTATTCTGTACAGCAACAAGGAAGGAAGTGCCCACATCTGTCCCTTTGTGTTAAAACAAAGGGACAGATGTGAGCTGAGGTTAAGGAGACACTTGATAGCCAGCTGAGGGGCACATGCTTTGAACAACTTTGGGTTGATTTAGCACCCTTCTCACCTGTTTAGCACAGATGGTCAGGTATTATTCCTGTTTGGCAGATGATCAGTGTGGTCAAGGTAAGCCTGCAGCTTGAAGCTGTCAGTGTTCCTATTGACAGCTTCGCGCCTCTCCAGAGGTACAGAAAAATGGAGCTATGGCTCATGTCTCCTTATTTCCAGTCTCTCTTGTCTGCAGCCACCTTGTTTGATGTGTAAGTTTATTTCTAACTGTATGTGCACCTCCTGGCTGTTCTAATCACCAAGCTAGCTCATTTCAGTATGATTACCTGGTCCCGGATGTAAACACTATAACGTATACAGTTGCTCGACAACAATGGCACTGTTGAACGAGGGAGGTAATAACATGATTTTGAAAAAAGAAAGAAGAAAATAGTCACAAACAATAATTTAAAAAAAAAAGAGCCAAAAACATAAATTCAAACAGCTGAAATAAATGAAAAAATATGAAAATGAGCCAAAGCAACTGCAGCAGGCTGCACACAAAGTTGGTGCATGTATGCCTTTTGCATGAGCCACTTTTTGTTAGGAGCTTTTTCATTTAGCTTTTTTAATCTGGTTTCGTACTTGGTGATGTATCCATGCCCGTGCAGTTGAAGGTTTTGTGACCATTTTTCATCACAGACTGAAGAAATTTTGGAGTTCTTATAACATTTTGTAGACTTAGAAAATCAAGATGAAACCACGCCCAGTAAAGTCTGACTGATTGGTTGCATTTCCAGTTTTATTATATTTATCCACTCTATTTCAATTGGTGTCATTTTGAGATTTGGCAGTGATTCAGAGATCTGGAACAAAGCTGTGAGAGAGATACATCTACTAGTAATGCATGGAAGTTCTGAAAGTCAGTAGGCCTAATACAGACTGTTACTTATTTCTATGTAGTGTGTGCTGGTATTCAAGGCCATGGAAACCTAGTGTGTTAAGATTTAAGCTTGAGAAGCCCCGTGCAGCCTTCTGCACAGAACAATTTGAGGTGTTCTACATGAGAGATTTCTATACTGGCTCAATATGTGATGAAAGGTGACACTGTTGTTTTTCCATTCTGTCTATTCTCTTTCAAATACATCAAATTCTTACATGAACATTTATTGTTATTTTTAATATTATATCTTCTGTATTTAAGGGCAAAAGTTGATTAATAATTTACAAGGGAACTGTAAAATAACTATAATTCTATAAATAATAGGAGCTAATACTATTTTTGTCCTGCATTTGTGTCCACACTGTGGTTAACAATAACCACAAGCTACAGTCGATCATAAGGAGACACATGAAGCTCAGTAAAACCTCTCCATATTGATTTTAATTCACTATAAAGCTTAGTCTCTTGTGGCTCTTTCCTTTTATTAAACAGTGGTAATACAAGACAACACCATGATTACATCTAAGGTGCACAGCTTTATGTAAGAAAACTATATGGAGTTGGCAAATGTTCTAAGAATTTCTAAGAATACTTCACATACAGTATGAACTCTCTCAATCTCATCTCAAAAATTAGAATATATTCAGTGAAGCATTTCAAACTTTTTTAAATTTAATTTTCGAAATTTATTAAAATCATAAATTCAGCATCTCAAATTATTATAATATTTCATTTAAATTGGAGTAAATTACTGTTCAAACAGTATACGTACTGTACATCTCTCAGACTAGTTCAGTACATGCAACCGCAATCATGAGGTACACTGCTGACTTAACAGTTGTCCACAATGAGCATAAGCCACAGAAGGTCATTCCTGAAAAAGATGGCTGTTCACAGAGGGCTGTATTGAAGCATATTAATGGAACGTTGATGGGAAAAGTGTGGTAGGAAAAGGTGCACATGGAACAGGGAGGACCACAGCTTTGAGAGGATTGTTAAGAAAAGTTGACTGAAGAAATTGGGAGAGCTTCATTGTGGTGTCAGAGCATCAAGAACCACCATGCATAGACATCTTCAGAAAAGGGGCTGCAGTTGTTGTATTCCTAATATCAAGTCACTCCTGACCCAGAAACAACATCAGAAGCAAAGGAGGAAAAGAAATGTTGCTCAGCAGTCCAAATACCTCTTTTCAGATTAAGCTAAATTTTGCTTTTCATTTGGAAATCAAGGTCCTAAAGTCTGGAGGAAGAGTGGAGAAGCACAGACTCAAACAGCAGTGTTTGAAGTCTGGTGTGACGTTTCTGCAGTCTGTGGGTGCCATGTCATCTGATTGGTAATGGTTGGAGTCCAAAGCCAACTCAGCCATCTACTCTGAGAGTTTAGATCACTTCATGCTTCCATCTGCTGATAAGCTTCACAAAGATGCTGATTTCCTTTTCTGGTAGGACTTAGGACCAAATGGTTTACTGACCATGATATTGCTATCAGCAAATGATATTGCTCTTGATTGACCTGACCCAAAACAGATGAGCTGAAGGTTGTTATCAAAGCAGCCTGGGCTTCAATAATACCTTCGAAGTGCAACAAGATGATTGCCTCCATGTCATACTGCGCTCGTGCAGAAATTCATGGTAAAGTATTGCATTTATAAATTACCATATTTTTCAGATGTACGAAGTCTGATTTTCATGAGCTATAAGCTGTAATTTTCAAATTAAACCATAACAAGGCTTTAAATATTTCACTTTACTTGTAAAGAACACAGAATACATGAAAGTTTAACTTTTTATATTACATTATGGAAAAAAAATGAGATGGACGAGTACATATTCACTGTCTTGAGTCTTGAAGAGGCACTCCTTGCTGTTCCTTCAACAATAGACTGCACTGTGTTTTGGTTTTTTTTGCTGTCATCTGTGTTCTAAAAGTAGACTTCTTTGTTGTACGATGTCCTCTTTTGAAAACAAAATGATCTAAAATGCCCAAAGACCTCTATATTTGGTGCAGGTTGTTGCCAGGCAACAAAATGCAATCTCAAGAGATTTTTTTTTTTCTGATTTAGACTACTGGTACAGATGGCATAAGGACACTATGTCACATTTTAAGCTTTTTAAGTGAATACTTAAAGAAATGATATTCGAGTTAAAGTGGATGTGTACTGGGGAAAGAAAGGAAGAAAGAAACGCTAGAGAGAGGGAGATGACTAGTTGAGTGGCAGGTTGACGGGCTGGCCGGGTTCCTGGTTTCTCGCAGACTGTTGTCAAACTCAGTCGATCTTGGAGAATCCCAGTGCTGCCATCTGGGTTTAGCAGGAGCTTTGTCCTGGCACTGCCTACTGGTACAGATGGCATAAGGATACTATGTCACTATTACAGTAGACTCGAGTACAATAGAGTGAAACAGAGCAGCAATGTCAGAGGTCATAGGGAACCACAAGATACGCCGTATATATATATATATAATTTTTTAGGGGCCAGCACAATTGCTCTAACTGTACTTCTGTTACCATGTTGTCGCGACCTCCCACACAACCAGTTCATACCAGCAATATAGTTTATTGTCCACGGTGTTTAAATTGATCAAAAACACATCCTGACTGGCGCTGCTCTTTTGGAAAGAAACTCTTAGCATTCAGACAGCTGGAAAGAAGTATACTGAACGGCTTTTAAAACATTCTAACATTCAAAATCTAATCTTGATGTTAGTACAGCATTAAATAATTAGTTGTATTTGATTATTAATTATCCTGTTCTGACTTCTGTTTAGGTAGATCTGTGGGTTTGAGCGCTCTTTTGCAGTAACATACAGTATGCATCTCACTCACACAGTTACACACCTACAAAGCTGCTCACTGCAAATGCACTGTGTGATGCTGACCTCTGAGCAGCTTCACGGAAGCCATTGTGGGCAGTAGTAGTAAGGTAGGGACAGCCACTGTCACCCTCCTTAGAATAATTTGTCCCGAGGTTCCTGGAATTGAACCAGCCACAGGCTCTGCTTCTCAGATCTCAGACCAGTGCTGCTCTATGTGGAAGGATTTGCAGAGATGTCAATTTCATCTGGAATTTTGGAGAACCGCGATGCTCATCTCTGCTAATCAACATGAAACGTGCAGCTGAGGCGTACAAATGCAGGCACGAGATTACACTTCAGATTGATATTCTGAGCTGAGATGCAGGCATACGTACAGGAAGTTTAGCTAATTCTTCACTGCCAACCTGTTTGTACTTATGTTGCCAAGACTGAAGGAAGCAGGCTTTTCTGTTAAGTGGATTTAAACTCTACTGAGTGATATTGAAATAAACAAATAGTGTTGAATTGGCTCATGCTGCCTGTGAATGAACTGATTAGACTAAGAAGCCTGAAAACAGCAGCCCACTCAGATGACTACTGAATATAAGCAGCAGTTTGCAGCACGCTGAGCTCTGGGTAAGGCTGCTCACTTAGCATCCATCATGTCCTGCACAATGCCAGCAGGGTCCTCGGCTGCTACCATGACTGCAGCGCACGTGTGGCTAGTCTTTGATGCTTGTGTGCTTTGTGTCCTGCCACTATAAGCCAGTCAGTTTAGATCCAGTCATCGTTACCAACAGCCGTGCTGTGAAATCTGATAATGAGCAAGCTAGACTGGGTTAAGATTCAGTGACTGCATGGCACCTTCACCTTTCAGATTCAGATTTCATGTTGCACGCTAAAATGAGGGTTAAGAGGAGAATGAAGAGGAGTAGGGACACATTTATTCAAGGCATGAGGCCAAAAACTTGCGAGTTTTTGGTAGTGCAATGACAGATGCTGATAACATTGGCAACTCTCAAACACACAGCTCATCTTAACATTAACGCTGCTCAGCTAGAATGATTTATGACATAAAAAGGCTTGTATAGTATAAAGCATAAAGTACTGATAATAACTCACTTATAAATGCTGAATACTGATGGATTGGCACCATCTGTTCATATAAATGCTACAGGTTGCGGGTTTTGGTCCAGGTGTATTTGCAAGACCTTTATAATGAATTAACATGCAGAAACACCAGCTGTTATTTCTTTTTCACAACATGGCAACTCAAAAGTTATTTTAAATGACTTATAAGGGGCCTTATTACCTATAAACTATTTATAAACATTGCCTTGTGAGAGAGTGGGACCACATTTTGTTTGTTTCAAATAAAACCTTCTTATTGAATAATATCTCTAATTAAAACCGGACAATTTTTTCCCCACCGAGACCGACAAACATCTCATAGGAAAAGATGGAGGCAGCATGGCAACAGTCTTAGAGACAAGCTCGACGCCACGTGCGCGCGCGCATGCACCGGGAGCCGTATCACAATGAGATGAAAGAGCACTTCCACTCTTTCCTCTCTCACTCTCGTGCAAACTCTTCCCCGTGCACGATTGCCGCACACGGTCGCGCACATCCATGCGTCCCCGTTCCATCTTCATCCGTCTTTCTTCCCTCCCGCCCTCTTTCTTTCTCTACGAGGGACGTATGGGAGGAGACGCTCCTGCTGAATGTGTTTTTCCTGCAGCGCGCTTTACGGTGCCGGGGAAGAAGGAGAAGCACGCCGCTCCTCTCCGTCGGTCACGGATCCGTTTTGTGTTGTGACACTGTGTGCCTGCACGTTATTTTCTAATTGGACCGAGGGGATCTGACTGAAAGCAGTGTGTGGTCTGTGCGTGCGTAACCGACTTGGATTTAAACCTGACCCTAGGATGAATCACACTACCCCGGTCGATGTGCTCATCTCCTCCGTCTTCTGGCCTCGGGGTTACTAAAGATGCGGCTGATGGCGCGGGTACCTGTCCTGTTTTCACACCGGCTCGGTTTGTCCCGGTAGACTGATCCTGTCCGGTGCTGCGGTTTCCACAGGGGCGACCTGAGTGATTTTTTTCCCCTTCTTAACCGGATCCGCCACCAGCAGCCTGACAGATGGATAACTACTCTACTTTACAACGTAAGGCGACAGTAACAGACACATACCTGCTGCCCATTTCATGTTAAATCTGTGCTAATGATGGACTTCCCTTAATGAATAACCACATTAATTTAGCTTTAGAAAAGACTGTAGCATAAGTGTGACCTTGGATAAAAAAAAAAAATAATTTTTACTACCCAACTAATATTAAAATATCCTATAAATGTACATAGGAGGGACATTTGGTGGTTTCCCCGTGTTTTGGCATGACCATACATTTTTTCTTGGGTTAACATCATGTGACAACTTGAATGACAGGATTTAGAATTTGATAAGCTTTGCTCCTGAGCATCTCCACAGTGGCACAGAGCACTGTGTTAGATAATTTGGCACTTAAATTTATGTACAAATAATCATCCTTTCATAGCTCCCCCATCCCACCCCCCACCCCAGGGCCTTTGAAGCTCTGTGATGAGCTAATGAAACAACCATGACTGCAGGATCACAGAGAGGTGGGGGTGTGTGGGGATGATATATGATGCAGTCCCATACCCTCTTGTATTGACATGTAGCCCCCAGCCGTCTTGCCGTTATAGCGTCATGCTTTCATATAATACAACATACACACGGAGATGCACACCTGTTAAATCCACCACCTTGAGGTATACTATGCTTATTAGGCTATTGCCACCATTATTTAGCTGTATCAGTTTGTCATGCTTGTTACGAGCCTGTAATGACAAAGGCTTATTAACCATCTGCCTAATTGGTTTATTGCTGCAGTTATGCACCTGTAGAAGGTTATGGGTTTTTATTAGCTAGCTCATAATTTTTTTTTACAGATACATGCTCTAATTTGTTGTCCTGTCTCTTCTGAATATGTCTCTATGACTCTATGTTTTTTTTTTTTTTTTTATCAAAGAGAATATTTAATTACACTATCTTTAACTGCA
Organism: Pterophyllum scalare; assembly: GCA_024447675.2. NCBI lineage: Eukaryota > Metazoa > Chordata > Actinopteri > Cichliformes > Cichlidae > Pterophyllum > Pterophyllum scalare. The sequence goes on along the minus strand of JAMQGT020011383.1, from coordinate 51,630 downwards.
ATGTATTTTAAAGCTTCTCTGTCTTTGTTGCTCCTGAGATGGTTCCATCAATGCGCTGTCTTTTCAACAGGGCTTTGAAGTCGCCGTTCATTTTGATGTAATTTTGCACAAACCCATTATGTGTTCAGTACTGGTTTCTTTCTTTGGGCACACAGATAACAGCAGGTTACATTCTGCATGTGCCATTTTCCAGACATGGAGAGTAATTGACCACATCTTAAGGATATGTGAGATATAACATACATTTAGGTTGTTTTTTTTCTTCTGAGACTATAAAGTGATTTTTGACTCTGGCTCTGTTAACCCAGTATTAAATTGCCTGTTACAAACGTGTTCCAGTGATGGAATGTACTCAGGTACTTTATAACCAAGTACTGTACTTGGAAAATACCATATTTTCCCTCATGTATTTAACACCTGCATTACTTTTCAGACAAAACATAGAATGAGACTTTTGGACACCGTTCATTGTGACACAGCTCATCATCATCAAATAAAATAAAAAATAAAAGTACAGTAGTAAAGTATAAATTAGTTCAAATCAGCTTTACCTGATCTACTGCAATAAAACTCACACATTGATGCATCACGTGTATACCCCCTTTTTGTATTTTTATCTCTGCTTTAAATACATTTTGCTGGTCACACATGTCCTAAATTATTTCAAGAATAGATAACCGAACACTTAGTTAGGGTAGTTCTCACTGTTTCCCTCTGCCCAGCAGTACTTTGAGGTATTTGTTTTCTCTTCTGGATGATGATCTGCCAGCTGTCAGCAACAGCTAGATTAGTCCAGTATTTACCAGCTGCGACAGCTTGGTTGGTATTGTTTTTACCTTGCCAGTCTGTTTGTGTGTGTTCATGTGTCATCACGGGAAAATGTGATCCTGGCAACATCTACTGTAGCAGGAATTACCACAAAGGAGCTTTTTGGGTAGTTCTGCAGGCGTTTATGTGCCTATCTGTGGATAGAGTTTGTCAAGCATTAGTGTCACAACCCTGCAAGATGCAGTCGTGAAACTTTAGGAGGAACCAGCTGTCATGGAAATAAAGTTAAAGTTCAAAGATGGCTGTACTTTGACCCATGGGTAAGAATTCATAGTGTGATGCCTGTACAGGATATGCTCTAGTCGACTGGTCAGTTGTCATCAACTTAATCAGTGGATATTTGATTACTGCTTCATTGTTGAGGCGATATTTTTCAAATAAAATTGCCAACTATTATCCAGTTCCAGCTTCTCAGTGTGAGAATTTGTTGCTTTTTACCATCTTATGGACATGCATTTGGCTTTTAGTCTATTGCTCAGACAAATCTGTGGATTTTATAGATGTTTGTTACAGCTTACCTAAAGAAATCAGCTGACAGAATAAACATTTATACTGAAAGCCCTAGTACTAGTGCCTAGTGCTGTACTTTATAGTTGATTCTTAAACCCTTGTCTTTGGTTTTTGGTGGCTCCCCTTTATGAGAAATAAAAGACAGACAAGAAGGTTCTATATTTGAGCCTTTAGTGAAGTAATGTCCAGATACCTACAATCCTGTCATCATACATTTTCCAGGTTACTTGCATGTACCTGCTCTAGTCCATCTATAGATGCACTCCTTTTGACAGTCTAAATTAAGCATGCCCAGTACGAAGACTTTAGATCTAATAAACGATAAAAGCATTAATATTTCCTCTTCAAAGAGCAAACTTGCATACAGATAGAGAAGGAAGGCTGGCTCAGTCTTCTGCTGCTGCTCCACTCCAGCTCTGGCAGGCTACTGCTGTTCCTTGCTGCTGCTGCTGCTGCTGATGCTGCTGGTTGCCTAGTGACTGTATCCATGGAACCGGCTCCCATCGTCATGGTGATGGGCCAAGGGAGAGAGACTTGGTGAGGGAAGGGGGACAGAGATACCAGCACATCTGCAGTGTGTGCTACAAGGATGAGGATGAGTTGTGATATTATGAAGGACGATGATGAAGACTGTGATCCTCTGATTGTGATGTACTGTTACTGTCAGATGCAGTGATTGCACTGAAAAGCATTGAGAGGCTAGTTTAAAACTGAGAAAATGGTTATGTGTTTGCCAGAATGTGAATGCTGTGTGCAGCCAGTAGCTTAATGTGAAAGCTGTACTTCTAGCCATGGATGGCTGGATGGATGGTCTATAATGGATTTATAACCATTAGCAGAAAACTAATCTGCATGTAGCTTGATAATACATTTATTAATGTAATTTCATAAGCAATAATGTTACAGCTAGCTGGCTGAGCACCCCTATGTTTGCTATTACTGTGGGAAGCAAATTTTTATTTTACATTTTTAGTTTGTGTCATTACCTGATTTACTGGTGGCTAAGGCAGTACTGTTTGATATTAAGGGGACGTTAGTATCATAGATCACATTAGCCGGTGGAAGTTATTTGGCAAATTGGCCGACTGGCACTGAGATGAGATACAATTTTGCTACAAAGCAAGAAACATTTACCGAACAAGCGGTGACTTAACTGCACAGCACACATCTGGTATACACTCAAGACTTTATTTTGCTTTGTGAGATAGTTTGAAATTAATCCATGTTAACATGGATGCTAGCATTAGCTAGTATTAGCCAGAAGAAGAGCACCTCAGGGTCAGATTTGATCCTGAAAACAAAGCGATACCACCACGAATGACCTGCTTATGTCGGCCGTACTTTCCCCTAACAGCCAACTTCCCAAAGTTGGCTCAGACAAGCTTTGTTAGATAAAACTGACTATCTGGGTTATGTTAGTTAACTTTAGCCTACCTGCTAAAGTGAATAATAGAGCTTGACTAATTTATCAGCAGGCAAATATTATCAGCTGATATTAACTATTTGCCAATCAATCTGTATTGGTATTTATAATGGTCAATAAATAAAGAGGGCATTCTGTAACTTCCCTGTGGCCAACACATGTTTGTAACATCACAAACAAGACAACCAGTACCATAAATGAGTAAATAAATAACTACATACAATATTAGGAAGTGCTTCTGTTTTGAGTGTCTGTGATTTTTAAATCACCAAATATTGGCCAGTATCAGTATCGGCCTTAAAAATCCTATACAGGTCAGGCTTTAGGGGATAAATTGCCAGATCTCTATACAGGCAGTAAAAAACATGGGCGTACCTTCAAGGTCTGAAAAGTGAAGCCAGCTTTGAAATGCATTAAACCTGCGCTTTTTTTTAATGGCTAAAAGAGGGTGACAGCAGTGGTTGAAAAGAGACGGCAGGTCTTATAGAAGTGTATGGCAAAAAAGCCATTGCCCATGACCTCAGGAAACACTCTTCTGATGGGTTTATAGGCTGTTACTTGTTTCAGATCATATTGACTAGAAAATTCGATACATTTTGTAAATTTTGGTCATTCTAAGACTCAAAAAGGCTACCCAGTCAGAACCACCCCTCCCTCATCAGGTTTGATTTAAAGCTGCCAAGATGGTGGAATTTGCCTAACTTACATTTAATGGAATAGATGACACGTGATTTGTTGTGATCAAAGTTCCAAAAATACGTAAATAAATTTTGGAAAACAAAGCAACATGGTCTCCTTCCAGAAAGCATATCCTGGTTGCTTAGTGTGACTTAGTGTAACTTTACGTAATGACACCCGCCAACATATCAGTCTGCAGAAGGAACCATCCATCTGTCCATGACGAGAGTATGCTCGTGATGGCATGTTGCAGACATTAATAGCATCCCCTTTGGCTGAGCTAGCTGAGCACTTTCACTTCCTACGTTTGGCAGGTGTAGTTTGTTTGAAGGAAAATATTTCTTGCACGAAAGTGCTCAACCCTGGGTTTGTGCAAATTTTTTTGAGTATATAAACAAAAGCCGATAGTCCCGCAGTCTCCAAAACCAGGCAACTCAAATCAAGCTTGGTCAAGAAATGTAATGTTTTAACAAGCATCATCAACATTTTTATCTTTCTTTTTTTTTTTTCCTGTCAGTCATTCGCAGAGGAAAGAGTTCTTGTAAGATTTTGGATGGTATGTGACTTAAGCGGTTATGTTTAAGCCTAAAAGACAAACACGACAAGTTTTTTCTGCATTTCTTACAAACCATGTTAGCCCATACTAGGAAACCCTGGCAGGATTTTAGAGAAGCTCAGAAGAGCAGAGTGAGGAGTATAGTAGAAGGGGGAGGGAGGAAGAAGAGAAAGAAACATTATCCTCTTCGTCACGGCACGTACTGTACTGTAGGTTCACACAGGCTGCATGAGACTGTTCCAAACTGGTTTCTTAGAGGATAAATTTATCTCACTCGTGTCGTTCATTTCTCTGGTTTAATGTGATTTTTTTTTTTTTTTTAAACTGTGCGTGCAGATTTGTTCAGGGAGCATCCGTTCTGTTCTCCAGTGTCTGTGGCAGTGTTGCCATGGTTGCATCATTCACATTGTTCTCTTGAGGGTGACATAATAATTTGGCTCAAGTTAGCGATTGTGGCTCTTTCACAGTATAACAGGGACATTACATTTGCTTTTAACATTAGTATTTTTTTCACTGGAGTTTCTCTTCATTAGGTTTTTTTTTTTTTAATTTAAATCAAAATGAGTCAAATTTAGCTTGCCCAGAGCAATCATAGTACAATTGAACATTAAAGAATTGAAAAAAGAAACCCCAAAACAATTCCTTACAAATATTTATTCTGTGTCAAGCTTCTTAAATACTACAATTTGGCCCTGTTTTATTTCTTTAATGTCACTGGAAATCGAATATCTTTGGGTCTGATAAGGTTTTGGAAACTCTTACATTTTTTTCCAAAGTGTACGGTATATGTTTTGTAGAGCTTATCACAGATACACTGATACTGCTGTGTATGTTGTTTTATATGTGGCAACAAGAAAAATTTTTCACACAATATAATGCAGAAAAAGTTGCCCTGAGTAATTTTGAAATCCAGCAGAATGACTCCAACTCAGTTGCTGTAACAGGGTAGTAACAGAGTTTCAACTGAGCAGAGTCAAGCTGTGTCTTCACGGTAAAGTGCTAGTTGGGCGAATGCATAGCTGAGAAGTTATATCCAATGTTTCAAAATATGTAATACACAATATAATGCACAGTGTGTTATTTCTGCTGTGTTGTGCTGGCATCTTTCAGGACCAGATCGCCTGCTGTAATTGTTCTTATTATTAAGCCTCCATGGCTGCTGGAATGGTGTTCTAAACTGGAGAATGCCCATTGTAACAGTGTCATATGTGTCCTCGGGCTTCACTTTAAGATCCACAGCTGTGGTTCACCAGGCGGCTTCTTTTTTTGGAAACATTGACAGGGCAGGTCGAGGAGCTTCTGGTATTTCTTTGTCGCAACCATAGTCTCCCCTGATCTAATGTGACAGCTACAAGAACACTAAAGAAGATGACCTGTCATTGACAAAGAGGAAGTCAGGCCAGGAAGTCTGTTCTGAGATAATGGATCTTTTCATTGGTGTGGAAAGTAGGACAGTGGTGGAGCAGCGCAGCCACATAGGTGTCTCACCACTGCTTTACAAAAACAAGGAAGAGCTGGGTAGATGAGCATACAACGGTAGCAGAGTACTGGGTACAAATGAACAGGCAAAAAAACCCATAGGTACCCAAGCAGTTGCTAAACAACCTGGCGGGGCAGCAGCAAGCTGATTCACACTTTACAGTGCATGCAGTGTGTGTGTGTGTGTGTGCGCGGACAATGGAAGTGTGGAAGTCTTTCACACTTCACCAATATGTCACACAATATGACCTGTTTCTGCTGAACCTGCTGTGTTTTGTGAGTGTACCTGTACATGCCCTCATAGTAAGTCCACCTTTTTTATTCCCCAAATTCCCACACCTTTGGAGGATTGAGAGATGAGAGGATTTTATATGAATCTGTAACTTGGTGTGATGAGTGTAATTTTAAACAGAAATTTGCACATCAGTAACCTATGATGGAAAATTTAAAACTCCTCAAATCAAAATTTATTGGCAGCCGTTAATCTAGCAGTACTTCAAGCCGAGAATCTCTAGTCAGGTTTGGACTACTTTTCTTGTTCTTAACTAAACACCAGTGGAAGTAGAGTTTGTAGTGTAGAGTCACTGCAAAGAGATGAAACTTAACGGGCATGCTCATTAAGCCACAGCACAGAATTGCAACCCAAACACTTTGCAGAGCCTCTCATGCTTTCCACACGAGAAGGCATGAGAGGCTCTCCTTTTAAGTCTAACAATGGCATGTGTTTTACAATGATTTGCAGAGCAAATACTACTACTACCATGCTACTACAGTTTTTATTGATAAAACAGTAGTGGCATGGCTGGTAATAAGCTGGACTTTAGCTTTCGATTCTGAATGCTTAACTCAGACAAGTGTACTGACTCCTCTTCAGTCACTTCCATAAGCAACGGGGAGAGGGCCTGAACATTAATTTCCAAAGACACTGGGATATAAAACTGATATAGAATCATCAGTCAAATCTGATAAAAGCTGCTTCAAAAATTTGGTGACTGTTCCAAAATAAGGTAAAAACACTTCCTCTATGAATGTGCATGATTTCTAACATTGTGGCTTTGTTCAGTCTGGAGTATGATTCTGTTTCTCCCATGAGAGCCCTTAAGAAATGGCATACTATTTCACCTTATGAATACAGTAAATGTCAGCTCAAGAAAATTAATGGCTGCGATGCTCTTTGGGGGCAGCAGCAGGACAGCTGCCATCTTTAGCATTACAGAATTCTCTCAGATTTCTGTTCAGGATTCTTCGAGTCCCCTCCATATATCATATCTCTGGTCATACGTCATTACTGGGGAACTTCCCTTACCTTAAATTAATAGTAGCCGACTTATTCCAACATCCAGTCCACTGTTCAGTCTCTCAATACAAAGCCTGACAAATGAAGTCACTGTTAACAGGATGATAAGCACATATGAGTAGCCCATTTTTTAAAAAAAGTGATCCAGATGACTAAAAAATTGCAGCTTCTTCTTGTTGTTTTTTTAAAAAGTCAAAATGTATTTAAAAACAGCTAGTAGGCCAGCCATCAGAGTACGAGAGACAAAATTAATGAGGAATACTCGGACACGTTGAAAGAAGGGTTGGCTGAATGAGTGGGTATTGGTTTGTCAGTCTGGTCCAGGATTTAAAAGACAGCAAAAAGAGCACTTCGCATCTTAGCTGTCAGCATCCCTGCTACAGATAGTTTGGATTATGTGAAAAGTCAGTACTGCTTATGGTAAGGATGGCGTCTTTAGCTCTTCCAAAAGTTACTGCTGGAGTGGAGGGTGTATTGTGTGACTGTCTCCCAGGAGACGGAAGGAAGGGGCAGGGCTTTCTGATTGTGTGCTGGTTTGTCCACTTGTTGCCATAGGCAATCCAGTCTCCTCTTAATGGGACGAAAGCTCTGGCAGGACGACTGAGTATGTCACTCTGTTTGAACACGAGTGAGAGACACACAGAGAGACAGAGAGCGACCCTAAGGTCTCTATTAGAGTCTTTAAAATCCTCTCATCCGTTTCAGGCTAACAGCATTTAACATGGAGGTAATTTGAACCCACTGAGTCTTTTAGTAATGGCTGTTTCTATTTAGCAAAAATAAACCACAGCCTCTATTTGATGAAAGAAAATGAAAATAAAAGCAGAACACAGTCTGAGGCAGACACGGTCACGGTGGAAAATCTACAACTGCATTTATTTTGTAATTAAAGGTAGTAGCATCCTTGCTGTCTCTGTCATTTTCATGCAACTGGAAAACAATTTGTGAAAAAGTCCACAGAGAAACTTTTGGAAAGCAGCAGAGCAGAGAGCAGACAGACAAATGAGCAGGAAGGAGGATGGACGAGCGAGGGAGTAATCTCTCTAAGTCGACAGCGTCTGTCTGATGTCCCGCTCTGTCTGTCTCGGCTCAGCTGTCATGGCTATCAGACAGGAAGAGACTGAGAGATGGCTTGTCCCGGTGATCGCTCAGGTTTGGCGCATTTTGCCATTTTATCATCTCAATAGGACCGCTGTTTCTCTGTAATCCCCACCTCTCCATATTTATATGTTTAGGCTCTTAAGGGAGACGTCTGACATTTTTGTTTTTCGTTACATTGTGCTTCAGTCCTGTGTTTCTCATGTCACGCACATTCCTTTTGTTTACTCGTCTAATTCTGTAAAAACGAGTCACACAAACATGTAGCCTATAGCAAATGTTACTCTTTGGGGACTATTTTGAGCTACAGATTAGGTGCACTGATGAATAACAGAGCAGTGTGCACTTGTGGTCAGAAGTTTACATCCACTCATCATGGGCATGAATATCAGGAATTTGGGGCTTTTAATGATTTCTTTGAACTGTTCTTTTTTCAGGGTATAATTATTATAAAGTATACGTCTTTGTAGACAGTGATGCTGGTGTTCCAGCGGTTTCCAGTTCATGGCAGGCTTGAGCCTTGGTGGTTCCTGGGTTCTTCTGAACATCCTAACTATTTTCCTCTCATCTGAGGGGGTGGCACTCTGGGTCTTCTTTCAGACCTTGGCAAAGTGGTGACACATCTGAATAACTTGTACTTACATACAAATGTTTAAACTGATGATCTTGGAATCTGAAGTTTTTAAAAAATTACCCATTAAGCTCCTGGAATGGCCTTCAGAAAGCCCCAACCTTAACCCTATTCAAATATTTGGGGACTATGCCTAAAAGACAGGTCTGTGCCAACAAGCCAACCAATTTAAATAAACTCTTACCAAGTCTGACAAAAAGAGTGGTCACATATCCAGCCAGAATTAAATCAGAAGCTTGTTGATGGCTACTAAAAGTGTCTGGTCAAGGTGCAACTTGCTAAGGAGCATTTACCCAAACACTAGTGGAGATGTATGCATACATTTGATCCTGTATGTATTCTTTTGACCCTGTGTGGATGAGAGAAAATCCTAAATAACTTCAACCTTGTGCACCCAATTCTTGTTTTTTAAAGTCATTAAGTATGTATGCTGTACAATCATTCCACTCGGGAAAAAGAACAGTTCAAAGAAATCATAAAAAAAAAACAAATTACCGGGACATTCATGACCATGATGAGTCTATGTAGACCACAGCTGTATATCGGATGGACTCAGTGTGTGTTCAGTCACGATAACAGAGAAACATATCAGTGCTTTAGTGTTTTTTTTCTTCATAGTTTTCAGAGTACAGTGCACAAATAAATGACGTAAGGATTTGGCAATTGTCCCAGTATTCAAAAAATAAAGAGGAACCCCTTCAGTTTAATATATAAAATGTCTTCAAGAGCAGCTTTTATCATGTTTCACTGCAATTGTTGGTATAGCTCAGTAATAGACCTCCACTGCTGGAGTCATCTTCTTTGCCAGAACTGTGAGGCTCCCACCAGGATCAGAGGAGGAAATGGAGCCTTGGCTTGATGCCACTTCCTTTAAGACTCAAGAGGAAGGAAATGTTTTTCCTCCCTATAGTCATTAATGAATTCTAAAAACCTTCACAGCAACAGGTATCAAAAGGACAGTGAAACACAACGGTGGTCATTTCTGCAATAGTGGATGATGTACTTGGAAAAGTAGCAATACCGCAGTATAGAGGTACTCTATTAAGAGTAAAAGTCATGCATTTCAACTCAGTATTATTATCAAATTTATATATATATATATATATATATATATATATATATATATATATATATATATATATATATATATGTGTGTGTGTGTGTATGTTAGTTTAGAATTTTTTATACATTAATACCTCACTTTGCTGCTAAATGTAGGGAGTTTATTTTAGTTACTTTTTAACTAAAATAACCTTGCTTGTAAAATTGTCACTGGTCATGGTACACAACTGCACAAAATTGTATTTGATTGAGTTTTAATGTCAAAGGGGTTTTGATTTGGTTTTGATAGACGAGTGATGCTTTGTGATGAACCGTGACATTTACTGATATTCTTGGCGCAGCTCTAGCTCTGTGTGTGAGCGCAGAACATCAGCAAAACTCCTGTATTTTACTACAGCCACACACGCACGTCTGACATTCACTACTGCAGTGTCATTATTGCAGAAACAAATGCCTTATTTTCTCCTAGCAATGTGTATTTTAGGAATCCATTATTTAACGATTTTGCCGATTAATGAGCTCGTCTCCCAGATGAAGCTTGGTACAATTATTTTGTTTGGCAGCAGTTTTTCTTTACATTTGAGCAAAGTCCCCAGAGTCACTGTACGCACCGATGTGTGGAGAATGTTAATGGAGAAGAGACCACAGACCTGTGTGTTCATGCTATACTGTGCCACTTTAGCCTCCCATGCGATTATATAAGTTGCGTGAGTATCGGTGTATGTGAGCAAGAGGGAGCTGCTGACTGTGAATTTTTGTGTCACATCACCCTTTGATTTCCTGTTCAGAAAATCTTTTGCATTGATCCTTTTGCTCGCGTTTGTGTGGAGTTCACTTTTTTTGCCGTGAGGACATATGTGCACTGTGAGGGCTTCAGAGGCCTGATTGAAGGGTGAAGTTCAATTAAAATTAAATTTTGTCTGAAACAGCATGTAAATCTGCTCTGTGAGCCTGTGTTATTTGAGAGTAAAAAACAATCAAGGAACAAGAGAGGCAAATGTTGGCATTTTGGAGTTTTTGACATCACAAGTATGACCCCTAGATTTGCAGTCACTCATCTGAAACCTTACTTTACCTGTCTTGCGTGAATCACTAATGCAGCGCACAGGCAGCGGAAACAGCCGCACAAGAGCCAGTCACACCGAGCAATGGCCAACATTAGCTTGCCTGCCTCTTCTTATCTGACTTGGAAACATGTGCATGTCTAGCCCTTGTTAGACAGGTGTCCAAACAAACATTTACCAGGCAACATGCAGTTTAAATGTGACTGTGTGGGTTACAGAGCTAAATGTTACCATGGTTTGTTAAGATGCAGATGTGGTCCTTTATTCTCAGGTGTGACTGCACCGAGTCACACAGGCCTAGAGATTTCTCAGCGACCATCTGGCAAACATCAGTCGCGAGTGGAAAATATGTATTCCCCGACCAGTTGGCAAGTGATCGCTGGAGGTTCCTGGCAGTTGCTGTGAAATTAGTGTGTGACTGAGGCCTTGAGACATACTTCAAATTGTGTTCCATACTTGAACCCTCTCATTTGAGTGCATAAGTGCGTTCACAGTGACAAATGCAGCTACATACACTGCACTGTGAGTACCCGGATGGTGTACTCAAATTAAAAAAGCAGTGCGTGGAAAGCCATACACTTCTCACCCTTAACGGTCACCATGTTGGCTACATAGTAGACGAGGAGGGACCATCACGGATGGTGATGTGTATGGCACTGATGTAACGTGTTTGGTTTATCTCTGTGTTAAATTGTTATGTTCAGTATTGATTTTTAGTGTAAGCAAGTGTAATAATAATTGAGTCGCATCAAGAGCCTGCTCATGATTTGCAGCTACAGCAGAGGTTTGCTGACTTTGCCTCTTTTTCCCTACTATGAAAAAATATTAACAATAGTGTAAAATGAATGAGATTTCTTAAGTTCCTAAAAATTTTAGGACTTCTGAGGTTCTAAGGGTAAGGCCGAAACTGAATTTAGGTTAGGGGCCAGGCTGCATAAAGTCATTCAGGGTCTAGAGAGGCTAATCTTGGATGCTCACTGTAGAGATTTCTTCCTTCTTCTATCCTCTCACCCTCTTTCTCTACATGTTGGCTGTCTCTCTATCTCTGTGCAGCAACCATACATCAGAACCCCATGAGAGCTCCCGCAGCTCTTATGGGGTGTATAGGTGTCCATAGGACTGCCTGAATGGCAGCTGTAGCACAGCTACAAATGTCCTCCTGTGGCTGTAGAGTGGAGTGATCTTTGTAGAGTAGAATTTTTTGTTTTTACTTTCTTTCTAATGTTTGTATTTTAATTTTGGACACAGTGTTTGGTTTGTGGTAATGAGAAATAGAGCATGGTCCAGTCAAAAGAAATTTCTAACAATTTCAACCAAATTTGTTTGGTTTGCACGTTTCGTTTTAATACATTCTAAGCAAAGATTATAGATGGTGATGAGATCCCTTACCGCCTCTCACAGGGTGACAGGACAGGCTTGGAAAAAAAAAACGGTACTTACAGTAGGCATACATATGGAGGCGATTCTATATGGATCTCCATATTGGAAATAAGGCATTAAAACAGCTCAAACTGCAAGAAAGTCCAAATTTCGCACATGCCAGCTGTCCAACTGACTGCCCCCCAAACTGCACAGGAAACAACAGCCGAACCAGCAGCAGACCCCGTCAGTTCAGGTATGAAATTTGGCCCAAATCTGCAGAGTGTCTGCCAAGCTTCACAAAGCAAAACAAAAACGATGACTTGAACTGAAACTTTTTCATGAATAAAAAGTGCTTACATTTATTTTATATATTTATGCAGAAAGATGGCGATCTGTTACTTCCCAGGTCTAAAAATGTCTTGATGCATTGAATATATGAAAGTGTGGGGAGTGACAAACAGATACAGACCCTGTACCACAGCGAACTGACATATTATTCCTTTTATTATCCAAAAACAACTGAAGTGTGAAGACTTTGAGTTAAAGTAAAAAAAAAAAACAAAAAAAACTGCAGCAGCAAAAAGTGTCACTTCACTCCTTCTTATTTTATTTATGAAACACTGTTGTACAACAGTAATGCATTATTTGTGCGAATGTGCTTTCTGGGCTCTGTGAATCGTGATGGTGAGGTTTGATGGGTGCGTACATATGTGGGAGTGAAGTGCCTCAACCTTGACTGTCTGGCCTGAATTTGCCTTGTGATGCCCACATCGCCACAGCAGTGGCACCGTGTTAAAACGTTTTCTGTAGCAACTTTGTGTCGTGACTCGTGGGCTCAACATCAGCGTATTCTGACAGAGCTTGCTTCCTGCTCTGACTGTTCTCCTCTTGTATCTTTCTGTCCAGACAGGCAAGGTGTCTGCATTCATTCTGCTGTGCAACAGGCTGTGCGTATGCAGTAATACACTTTATTTGGTACATTGTGCTGTTACTGGGTTGGACCCAGTTTTTGCCTTTGCCTTCATGTGCATAGATTCAACCTGAAGGTGAAAACATTCCTCTAAATTTTTCAGTTAATATAACATGATAGCATCGCACAGTTGCTGCAGATTTGCTGGCTGCACATCCATGATGTGAGTCTCCTGTTTCGCCACATCCCAAAGGTGCTTTACTGGATTGAGATCTGGTGACTGTGGAGGTCATCTGGGTGCAGTGAACTCATTATCATGTTAAAAAAAAACAAAACAGTTTGAGATGATTTGAGCTTTGTGACATGCAGTCATCACAAGATGGGTACACGAATCCTTGATAGAGGGAAGGATGGATCCACGCTTTAATGTTGTTTATGCTAAATTCTGAATGAAACCATCTGAATGTCGCAGCAGAAATCAAGACTCATCAGACCAGGCAACATTTAGCCTGTGCAAATTGTAGCCTCAGTTTCATGTTCTTAGCATACAGAAGTGGCACTCGGTGTGGCCTTTGCTGTGATATTTTGTGCACAGGGGTTGAAGTGGGATTTGGCAGGCAGGGCAACCCTAAGATTTGATGTAGCAGTGCAGTGTGTGTGTGTGTGTGTGTGTGTGGGGGGGGGATCACTTTGTTTTGCGAGTTCCATTAGTTATTCTTTGTGTACAGTCTGTGATCAGCTGACCTGTGCTTCTACTCTGATATCACTGCTCTTTGTGGATTTGGCCAGCTGAATTCAACAACATATAAGCAGATGCTTTCCGAGCTCTTAGACACTAGGGTATAAACAGTAGAATTCAGTGAGTGAATCTAATCAGCATCATCACCTCAAATATAAATTCATGTCTGCTGATGTAACCTAGTATCAGTACTCTACATGTACAGCAACCAGTCCAACATAGGTCAGTGTTGTAAACTTTATCACAATACTGCAAGCTGTAGTCTGCACTAAACTGTGTGGTATTTTCATGCAACCTTTGAATGACACGAAAATAGTATACTTCAATTTGTTTCGCTAGACGTTTCACAAAAACATAATTCAGCAACACATCATACATGGATCCAATATCTGATTTAAAAACTCTAAAATGAGTCAGGACATTAGATATCAAATTTACATTTCCAGTTTGTAAAATTTCACTTGCTGAATCAGTGCTTACCTTTGAAAAATAATCTCTCATCTTCCTCTCCTGTCCTCTCTGTCTTACATCTTTCTCCACCTCTCAGTGTTGCACATTGACATTTTTTTTTTTTATCTCTCTGGTAAATACAGCAACTCTACATTAGCTCACAGACACATTTTGTGGCACACTGCACAGAAAAAGTTTGTGCGTTTGATGATATTTTCTGAGTTGTTTGAAAAGTTGGATTTGAAATTGCCTGGTGCTCTGTTTATGCTCACTCCTCTTCTGTAGCGCTAGATGTCTGAAGTACCGCGACAGAATTTTATTTACATCTGCAGGACGCATCACAGAGATGAGAAGGAAAAAGGGATGTGCTGAAGGTGTGAGCGGGCCGTGGGATGTCATACTTTATTTTTTTATTACTGAGCGAGTATTGGCATGCCCTCTCTGGAAGCAACGCCAGGCTGCAGCACACAGATAATTAACTAATTCAGTAGTAACATGCAATAACCTACCTATCAGATTTAATCACTCATTAACTGAAGGTGCCCGAGTGCTGTTTTTGGATTGTTCTGGCACACTTTTTGGTTGTGCGTTCAGAGATTCTGTTGCATTCCTATCAGCCAAAGCAGTCTGCCCATTCTCCTCAGACATCTAGAATTAATAAGGCATTTTCACCCACTGGATATTTTCTCTTCTTCATACCATCCTCTGTAAACCCTAGAGATGGTTGTGTGGGAAAATCCCAGTAGATCAGCAGTTTCTGAAATACTCAGACCAGCTGGCACAGACAACCCATGCCACGTTGTCTTTCTGCCCCATTCTGATGCTCAGTTTGAACTAGCCCAGGTTATCTTGACCATGTTTACGTGATTAAATGCTATAGTTGCATTAATAAGCAGTTGTAATTAACGAAGTGGCTGGTGAGTGTATTTGCAGTGTGCGATATATAAACGTGACATGAGCTGATGTATGTTACGTTACGTTACGTTACGTTACGTGGTTAGCATTGCTGCCTCATAACAAGAAGGTCCTAATTTTCAATCCACCTTGGCTGACAATTTCACACAAAACCCACACTTTCTGTGTGGAGTTTGCATGTTCTCACCATGCTCCCAGTGTGTGTGTATTCAGTAGTAAATTTAGACCCAAAGTAATTATAAAGGCAATGTGGATTTGTGAGCACTGCCATTTGTTATTTTATGCTGTTTGTTTGATTTTAGCAGTCTCCGAGGAAGTTTAAGCGGCACTAAAATATTTTATGTTGTTATATTTTTCTGATTATTTGTTAAAGTATGATAAGCATTTTTTTGAAACTAATTCAACTGAATTTTTTTTCCATTTCGGTACTTTTGAATTTCTTCCAAACTGTTGTAGTCAACTGGCATTAACTACAAAGCTAAGGTATGCATAAAAACATTTGTGTTCTTTTACACCCATAACTAAAGACATTGGTTGAAATTTATTAAATGCTAACAGAAATTTGTTTGATATACAAATTGTATGTAAGAGGGACGTACCCGCTGAGTCTGAAAAGTGAAGCAAACGTGAAAGTGTCCTCAACCTAGATTCTTTCCAGTGGTCAGCAGGGTTTGATTTCTCAGGTCTGGTCAAGTATGCAAAGTTTGTGCTGCAGTTCTCAACCTCCGAAGCACTCGACACAAGGCAAAGTGTATGCATTTTACCTTGCATGCTGCACGACTACACTCAGATACAGCACTTTCAGTGCAGAGAATTAAAACATGTCAAACATACTAAAATGACTTCCTTTCCCAGTACATTTTTCTCACCCGAGGGGCTGGCTCAGCAGTGTTGCACAAAGCTTGTCAAAATGGTGCTCTTAGCCATGGTTTTTTTTAATTAGTGTTTTATGGTAATTTTGGGCAATTGAGTCCTCAGTTACCATAGCAACAGCTCAATGTGCAATTTCCATGGACTGTTAAGGAAAGCTTTAGGGATAAAACTTACTAAAGGGTGTTTATGCAAATGGAAACAGTCATGCAGGATGAGCAAACCCTGCAAATGTGGGTAGAGTTTGAAGGAAGAGAAGCTCGCAGGTTTGAGCCCTGCAGGTCACACTGTGCATCAGTGCCGGTGTGACCTTGAGCAAAATAGTAAACCAAATCTCACTGCTGTAAGAATGAGCATGTAAGCTGAAAGATATCAAAGCATAGATGAAATGCCATGGCATATTATCTTTTTTCATCTAGAGAGGAGCGCAAAACAAGATGAGGGGAGGATAGAGGAGTGACAGAGGCAGCAGCAGGTGATAGATGGAGTGAACGCATGAATAGAGATCCAGACAGTCATGCACAGCTATCAGCTGGCAGTAAAAAAGAGAGACTGACTCCCGGCCAGAGTGAGAGAGAGTGAGAACGAGAGAGGGATGACAGAAAGATGGAGAGGTTGTTCCAGATAGCAGCAGGTCTCACAGTGTGTTCAGAGAGTTTTTCAGGTGAAGGTGAACTGTTCTCTTGCAGTCAGGATTGTTGGATCTGTATTCATCACATAGCAGGGAGACAAAAGTGGAAACTACATCACACGTGGGGGCTCAGTAATGTAATCTAGGCAAAAATTACAAGTTAACTTTTCTTTTAGAATAGCTGACAATTGAAATCAAACATAGGTTTAGTTCTGGGCTCACGAACGGTTCTGTCGACCATCTCACAGCTCACTGTTTTATTTTTAGGGCTAGTGACTTTTTTGTTCCGGTTCACTCTCAACTATTTTTCTGCATCATTACCATCCTCAGCAGGCAGCTGCATTATAAGGAAAATGATTCTGATAAACCCAGGGTGTGCTACCTGCTCAGGCGGACACACACAGTTAGCAGTGAGCAGGTCAATAAAGTGGAGCATGCACCTGCTTAAGCGTCAGGTGTCTCTTTCAGGAATTGGTGGAGAACAAAGCAGACTTACATTTTCCAAGTGGGTACAGACATGGGTTTAAAGTGAGCGATTCTTTCCCTGAGTTGGTTAGATATGTACACGTTCAGCTGGCTGATAGCACATATATCCCATAACCACCTTTTACATGATGGCATGCCAGCGCTGCTCCACTTTCACTTTGTAAAAAGGTAAAGATCTGACAAAACTGCAATAAACCCTTTAATAAATCATTGCTTTTGAGAGCTCCATTCTGGACAAATTATATTTAGGCAACACTGTAAAGAGATGTGGATCAGATTGTACTCTACTTGAACTAGTGCGTTTTGTATTGACCCAGGGTTCATATTTAGTCTGCAGAATCAAATTAACCTGAAACTTTAAGTAACAAGTGTCACTCTGTTCTAACTATGATCTATGAATAGTTCCAAGCTTCTAGGTCAACAGTTTGAAGACATGGCACTGTTATCGTAGACATCCATATGTCTGTGTGTGTGTGTGTGTGTGTTTCTTCTTTCTGCCCCTCTGTCTTTCTGGCTCTGATTATTGGATGAGTTTCCGGGACACCAGCATGGCAAGGTGACCTCTAATAAATAACTAAATAACACATAGACATACACAGACAGACTCTTAATGGTTGGCAGTTTGAGTTTAAAAGCATCCTTCTCAGTCTTTTCTTGTTCAGTTGAAGTCAGCATACACCATCTGAGGAGACCACCTCTTTCCACTCCGGTTTGCCAGAATCACTTCGAGGAAGTCTGAAATTCTTTTTCCGTGGCCTCCCCAAATTCCTCCCACATGTGAAAATAAAGTGCTCTGCCCCTGGAGAGAGGTAGACATAACTGACCTTAACATATTTTGCCATCCCAAACAAAAAGCACATTTTTTTCAGTATGTTTATAATTTAACAAGATAACAGGACATCTCTTTTTCACATGTCTTCTGATTTTTCCTCGTACCTGCTTTGCTCACACCACTAGCTTGTGTCTGGCTCTGAGCGTTTGATAGCTTTAGCCACTTTCCATCTGTTAGCTTCTTTAAAATGGCTGTGTTCAGCCACGTGAAGATGATTTAAGTGTCTACTTTGGTTTGTTGTTACACACATTTTCATGGTGGTCCCCCATGGTTCACTTTTTACATTAATTAATTAATTTATTTATTAGTTATTAAATACACATGAATAATAACTGAGCATATGTTTAAATGTAAAATATAATTTGAAAAATAAATAATAATAATGACCAATAATGTGGCTATAGCTCTCAGTGACATTACAATGGTGTAAAAAAAAAAAGGACTTTTTCCTTTATTTTAAACAGATAAACTTTTACCACTTAGACTACTTTGAGGAAAGCAGTCTATGTGGTAAAAGTTTATCAGTTTAAAATAATATTTGTGCTCTTATTTTGAAAATTCAGGCTTATTTTTTTTAGCGTATCCTGTGAATAGAACATAGGTAGGTTGGCCATAATTTGCTGGTTCTACATAAGAGACCTTTATTTCCTGATACTGTACATATCACATGACAGGAAATAATGCTAGCTTAGCTCATAGTGTACATATACATGCTGGATGGTCACCATGAAATAATTCCAAAATAAAATGTGTTTATAAAATGTGTTTATATTCCCAAAATTGGCATGTGCTGAGGCACATTTCTGCATTGTCAGGAGTTGGGTTTATGTGAAAAGACAAATTTTAGTTTTGGAAAATAGCACAGATGGTTTCCTCCTTTCATAGTGACTGGGACCAGGAGGTGTAGGTTTTCTCATTCTCAAACACAGGATTAGCTTACCTTTCTATTGAATCGCCTTCTGGAATTCAAAAATGGTTTCAGATTGACGCGGTTCTGTGCGGAAGAAACAAAAAGAGCTGTGCTTGTTTGTTAAGATGGCTCCCTTTCTCGTCTCTTGGTAAGAGGGTGGGATGGAGGAAGAGAAAGAGAAAAAGTTAAACTCAGAGACAGACGGCGGAAAAGCGCTGAAACACAGAGAGAAGACTGATAGGGAAAAGGAAAGGAGATAGAATGAGGAGATGTGCTGGGGCATCTCAGGCAGAAAGAACTGGGCCACTGAGCACAACCCTGGAAGAAAAGAGATGGGAAAAAAAGAAAAGAGTGGCCTGGAAAAGAGGGAGAGACAGTGAGAGATGACAGAAGGAGAGGAGAGGCTCATGTGAAGTCTTTTCTCTCTGAACTTCACAGATAGGCTACAGAGGAACAGTTGGACGAGTGAGGCCTTGAAATGAAAAACCAAATAAGTCAGTCTGGTAATGTTTGAGAACAGTCAGCTGTCTTTCTGTTGATCGGGATATCATTCTACATTACCCACACAAGCTTCTTTTCAAGTCTGACTTTACATGAGGAGTCCACTTTCTTCTATGTAATAAGGACCTACAACTAGTAACTTTGTAGGTGCTGAATAACTTTATCACCTGAGTGAGAGATGATGGGACAAAAAAAAAACTCAACTGTAGACAAACTCCCAAATAGTGAGCACAACACATGTAACGGCAATGCCTGACAAAAACCCGACACTGTTAGGTAGCTAGCATTGGCAATATTGTCTGGTCTTCCCTCTCTTAAGCTACGTAGCCAAGATGGTGACTGTTGTGTTTGAGAACTGTGGATACGACTAAGGGGGAAGTTATTCCTCAGATTGTCTGTGACTGTACACACCAGCTTCCTGGCTCAGTTTTAACCTTGCTGTAGTTTTCTTGTGAATTAATGTGAATATTTTTTTCCCTACAGCCTAAATGTGTGACTGACAGCTTTTGAAGTATCTAGAGTGCACAGTCAACAGGTTGATCTGTACGTCCAGATATTATCCACACTAATGTAAATAGACAGCACTTAAATAGCACTTTATATAGCACTACTATAACTGAGTGCTTAAAGCTCTTTTTATTGCAAGTCACATTCAGCCATTTACACACACACACATTCATACAGCACTTTTATTCTATGCCTTCAAGCACTTTCAGGGTTGGGCAAAAGAAAAAAAAATTGTGTTTATATCGGTATTGATATCGGTACAATATCAACATATTTACACAATGTAAATCAAATAACTATTTCTAAAAATAATTTAATTTTCAATTCTACTCAATTCACTTCAGTTTTATTTGTATAGTGCCATATCTCAAGGCACTTTATATTGTAAGTTAAAGACCCTACAATTATACAAACACCAATAATCGGACAATCCCCTGTGAGTAAGCACTTGGCAACAGTGGCGAGGAAAAACTCCCTTTTGACAGGAAGAAACCTCCAGCAGCACCTGGCTCAGGGAGGGGCAGCCTCCAGATGAAGGTGAGAGGAGGGAGAAAACCTGTGTTGCTGGGAAAGTGCCATCTGAAGAGAAATGTTTATGACCAGGAAGTTGATAATGGGGGTCAATTCAACACTCAGATATTAATTAGCTGCTCAAATATGACATTTTCAACTGTGCTTACTGGCATCATGTCTTTTAGAATAAAGTAGGCTGCTGTGTTCGTGATATCACTCAATTTTAAAAAAATTTTTTTGTAAGGTTTAGCATGGGAGAAAGGTGTCTGTGACTGTAAAGTGTTACACTGTCCATAATCGAAAGGATAAAGATAAATCTAAAGGCACTGCTTCAAATAGTAAAACTATTCACTCCATATACTTTAGCATATGGAGTGGGCAGCTTTTCATTTTATTTATACATAGCTCAAAAATTAAGTGAACGGTTAAATTACATATCAGAGCTCAGTGAATAAAAGGTTCAATCTGATGTACAGTGTGTAATTTGCTGAGTACAAAGCGACACAGCAAAGGTCAATGGAAGCCAAAATCATCAACCCTTTGAGGGATGGATTCAAAAAGATCCCAGAAATCAAAATTAAAATTGTTTAAGTGGTCCCTTAATTTTTTTGAGCTGTATATTTGGGGTTTGCAGAAGAAAGTTTCTGCAAGAAAAAGTGAGAGAAAAGGCTGCAGCAGTGCACGCACACTTCTCTTCATCGTTTGATAACACTCACACAGTTGATAACACGTTAAAAGAAGATGTCGATCACATCAATGCTGTGACGGTGACCCAATAGTTGCCATACAACGCCCCAGGGTTTCTTATAGGCAAGCATGTGCTGCGTGGATTGACCCAAACTAACAGAGAAAACAACAAATACATCTGACATGAGAAACGTTTGTTTTTATGTGTTATTTTGGCCGAGTTTTTAAAATTGCCAATTGTGCCTGTTGAACAGATTGATAAAAATAAGCATTAGCTGCCATATGAAAACACTGTATGTCATCAAATCCCTGCAGTACCCCAGAGTATGTTCATATCTGACATATCCCTGTCACGTAGCTGTTTCTGTCTGGCTGCTTGTTTATCTGCCTTTATTACGCACTATTTATAAATCCCACTGTTTGTCTGTCTAACTTTCGGTCTGTCATTTGTTGGTACTTGTTACTGAAGGCAGTCACGTCCTAAAGTTTTGCTGTAAACGGAGTGAGAGTTCTAAACATCTTTTTCAGGTCGCTCTGTGGCAGTTTAACTCATTTGGTGCATTCACGTATCTG
Source organism: Pterophyllum scalare (assembly GCA_024447675.2). Classification (NCBI taxonomy): domain Eukaryota; kingdom Metazoa; phylum Chordata; class Actinopteri; order Cichliformes; family Cichlidae; genus Pterophyllum; species Pterophyllum scalare. Next base: position 30,118 of record JAMQGT020011383.1, on the reverse strand, counting down.
CTCGTTCAGTGCATCTGAGCATAATTGATTGCCACATTTCGGGTGCAGGTGAATTGTCAGCTGTTCTCTGCTTTGTTGTGTCAGCTGATATTTATTTTTAGTGTGAGTGATGTAAGGGTCGTTGAGTTTTACAGACGTGCCACCTGGAGCCACAGTGGCAGGCAGATTGGACTGGCTGCGAGTGTGAAAACGCCCCAGACTGTGATTCATCAAGATTGTGTTGTGGTTCCTCGAGGCTTTGTCCTCATGATGCAAACCATTTGTTCAAACATAGACAAATGTTTCCTTGACAGCAATGGCTTTTAGGGATGGGATGGCATAAAAAGTCGAGGAGTGATGTAAATATTTTTTTTTTTTTTTTTTTTTACTTAAGTCAATCTAAAACTAAAAAATGTGAGACAGGAATAATTTTAAAAAACACATATAACACAACTTCAGCATGTTAGCTATCTTTCTATAACAGACAAATATGATCTCTAAAAAAAATGGGGTTATGGATCAGCTTGCCCCATATGAGGGGTGAGTTCATCCAGCTATTCTGTAAACCTCAAATGATGCTGATTTTGTTAGTGATTATAAATACATATTTCTAATTTGTCTGCAGTTATGAAAGATGCAGATTCCCTGCCAAGTCTTTTAAGAAATAGACACTGAAGTCTTAAATTAAATGAAACATTTATTCCTACTGATTTGAGTGATTTGAGTTTAACGTGTAGTGTACTCTTTTTTTTTAACCATTTCTTCTTCTGTTCACAATGTATTTTGTTATATTTTGTTTATATTTGCATGTTTGAAATAAAACCGCCAATCAAGTGTACTCTCTCTATTACACATTTTGCATCGTACCTAAATTTTTAGCCACTGACTCAAGCATGACCAGTATATTGGTGGGCTAATATTATTGGCCAATCAGAATCAGAAGCAACTTTTTTCCCATATTAACTTATCATAAATAACCAGACAACTTGTTTCTTTTTCTTTCTTTGTTTTTGGATGGAACAGATATGATGAAAAGACATTGTGCAGCAGACAGTTTCTTGATTGAGTTTCCTCAGATTTAACATATTAGAAAATATCAAACATTTAGGGCATTTGTCATTACTGTGAAGTTTATTTGTGTTTTGAAATGTGGAAAGTTGCAAAGAGTGTTGAGATATGAAAGAGCAGCACAGGAAATTGGTCTGATAGTCAACCAGCAGTTGATATAGGCAGCCTCATAATCCTACGAGTGGACAGTTAATACCTTATTGAGTGTTTCCTGGTAAAAGCAGCACCAAATATCCACAAAAGGAACAGGAGGCAAACACATGAGTCAGACTTACAGGTGCTGGTCATAAAATTAGAATATCATGAAAAAGTTGATTTATTTCAGTAATTCCATTCAAAAAGTGAAACTTGTATATTATATCCATTCATTACACACACACACTGATATAGTCCAAGTGTTTGTTTCTTTTAATTTTGATGATTATAACTGACAACTAATGAAAACCCCAAATTCAGTAGCTCAGAAATTTAGAATCTTGTGAAAAGGTTCAATATTGAAGACACCTGGTGCCACACTCTAATCAGCTAATTAACTCCAAACACCTGCAAAGGCCTTTAAATGGTCTCTCAGTCTAGTTCTGTAGACTACACAATCATGGGGAAGACTGCTGACTTGACAGTTATCCAAAAGACGACCATTGACACGTTGCACATGGAGGGCAAGACACAGAAGGTCATTGCTAAAGAGGCTGGCTGTTCACAGAGCTCTGTGCCCAAGCACATTAATAGAGAGGCGAAGGGAAGGAAAAGATGTGGTAGAAAAAAGTGTACGAGCAATAGGGATAACCGCACCCTGGAGAGGATTGTGAAACAAAAGCCATTCAAAAATGTGGGGGAGATTCACAAAGAGTGGACTGCAGCTGGAGTCAGTGCCTCAAGAACCACCACGCACAGACGTATGCCACTATCAGAGCAACCTGGGCTCTCATAACACCTGAGCAGTGCCACAGACTGATGGACTCCATGCCATGCCGCATTGCTGCAGTAATCCAGGCAAAAGGAGCCCCAGTGCTGTACATGCTCATACTTTTCATGTTCATACTTTTCAGTTGGCCAACATTTCTAAAAATAAAAAAGAAATAAACATTTGAAATATACCAGTCTGTGTGTAATGAATGAATATAATATACAAGTTTCACTTTTTGAATGGAATTCCTGAAATAAATCAACTTTTTTTTTATGATATTCTAATTTTATGACCAGCACCTCTATTTCTAAAGAGCTCTTTGACTTTTCAGAGAATATTTGAAAATGATTGCATTCCTGGCCCAAGTCAAGTCAAGTTACTTTAGACACAAACACAAAAATTAAACCTGTGTGCTTGTTTGCATGTGATAGTGTAGGTAACTGCTTAAAGTGTTTATTTAATGAATGTAAAAAAACCCCCCCAAAAAACAGGCAGAACAAGCTGTTCCTGGCTGCTAGATAACTGCCTCCCACATATACAGTCTCACTCACACACACACACACATACAGACACACACGCTCGCTCAGGGATTTGCTCGACAATGTGGAGCACTGGGATGTGAAACAGGATCTTCCGTGTCCTCTCACCGTCACTGACACAAGTAAATGAGTCAGCATGCATGACTGTGTGTGTCACTGATTTGTGTGTGTTTTACATGTGCTTGTCTGCAATAGAGTGTGAGTGCTGTGAGTGAGTGAGAGCGGAGGCCTTGGGGTGACATCCACAGAGCGCAGCTCTCACGCCTTCATGAGAAACAGAAAAAAAGAAAAAAATGAAGCCGTGGCGTGGAGCTGTTCTCGCGCTCTTATTCAGGTGCTATAAAAGCGTCTGACATATCTGAGTCTACATTAAGCGTCGCAGAATGTGGAGCGCTCGCCCACCGAGTGCAGCATGTTCTGTTTTATGACACACAGAGAGAGAGAGAATGAGTAAAAATACACCCAGCTCCTGGGAGACAGTCTCTATGGCAGCGGTTACTATGGCGACAGTAAGGCTGCACGTGAAGTGATGGCTGTCATGGCACCCCAGGGGAATTCACCCTCTTGAAGCTGCTGGAGGATGTGCACACATACTCACAAGCACACAAGCCTCAATGAAGAGCGGAGAGAAGAGAAAAGCGACCACTCAGGGGGAAATTCAGGAAAAGTGCTGATTGCTCGCTGGCAGCAGTAACAACTTACTCTGGGGGACCGCTGTGCTAAAGCTGAGTTTTAAGGCACTTTACTTGAACATTTTTATGAAGCTAGAGTTTTAAAAGGAAATATTTTTACCAGCCCAGAGAGTGTAGCTGGGATTGTTTTGAGTTTTGTGTGTATGTGTGACACTATAGCAAAGTGTCCTGCAGTCCTGGAGACACCTGCTATAGTGGGAATGCCACAAATATGGCTTTGGGGACTCTGCCAAGTGTTTTAATGTTTATCTATGGAGAGACTATGACAACAAAATAATGTTGTAACTGTGTAAGATACAGTCATGAAACTTTATATATGTGTAGTTGGGGTTCAAAGATGGATTGTTTTGATCACTAGGTACTGAATAAAGGAGTTTGTAAGTAGTTTATGTTTATTGTTATATAAAGAAATACTTCTTACATACTTCCTCCTCAAACAGGAAATTGTATTTTGTTACATGGTTGTTACATACTTTTGTTAAAAAAAAAAAAGATGGGAACAATGGGTTTATTTTATAGCACGACACAACAAAGTGAACATGGCTTAACAAAGTATAAAGCACTATTGAGCAGAATAAAGCACAAGGTGCAGCAAAGCCAAAATGTCATGTGGACGCAGGGTCTTAGGAGAATATACACACTCTGTTATTTCATTGGGCTGCCTTTAGTTTTGATGACAACCCACATTTGCCATTTTTCAATTACCTTATGCAATGTCACAAAGTTTATTTCCATCCAGAATTGCATTATTTTTTTTCGCCAAGATAAAGTCTTCTCCAGCATATCCCAAAGATTCTCAGTGGGGTTAAAGTCTGGTCTCTGGTGACTGATTCATGTGTAAAAGTGATATCTCATACTCCCTGAACCACTCTTTCACAATTTGAGCACAGTGAATCCTGGCACCGTCAATTTATATGCCCATGCCATCAGAGAAGAAAAAACATCTATTGATGAAAAAAATCTGGTTGTTCAATGCAGTACGGTCAGGTAGTCAGCTGACCCCATTTTTTGGGCACAATGTAGACGTCCAGTCCTGAGTTAGATCCTGGTGGTTGTCATCTCTTGGTATTAAAGTTAAACATTAATGTGAAAAATCCCCCAACCAAATCCACCACATCACTGCACAAGCTTAAAATATGTTATCATATACTGTACAGACCTTTTTCAAATTTTTTTTTGCCAATGCTGCTGCATTTGGATATTGGCTCATTCTCAGGTATTTTGACAATGCACAATGTAGTGTTCATACATAAGTTCTTCATCTGAATCTTCTATAACTGCCTGCTGGTGTGTAAAAGTGTGCATGTGTGGATGTGGTTAAGTATGTGCGTGTGTGCACGTGTGGGCGGGTGTATGTTACAGTAGCAGTTCTTGTAAAATTTCTCACTACATCTCTGTTTCTGATGTCATAATTATTGTGATGATTAACAAAGCTATTTTAATGTGTGTGTGTGTGTGTGTGTTGTGTTGTGTGTGTGGGAGCTTGCACTTGCACATGAAGCATTGCCTCTGCAGAGTCAGTCTGCTCTGTCATGCTGTTTCCATAGCAGCAGCAAGAGCCAACACAGCCAACCACGCTCACTTCCTTGTTTCACCTCATTGGTGCTGGCTCACTCCTTGACTCCCATCCAATTTTTTTTCTTTTTCTTTTACTTTTTCTTTTTTTTTTTTTTTTCTGCATGCTATCTGGACATCTGTGCAGGACTGGACACACTTCGGCGCCCCCTTTACATTCATTCAGGCGACGTTAACCAGTGTGTTAAAACGATGAATAAAATGTTTCACTGCATCCATCCATGAATGGCCACATGGCCAAATGCTGCTCTGCATTGTTATATTGTTATATGGGTCATCCTGAGGTGTCTTTATTATTGTTATTTATGTTTTGGTGTGAAGTCTGTTGTGAGCAGTGATTTTGAGGCAGCACACCTCCCTGTTCTGTGCAGCTTTCTCCTTTCCCCGCATGGACTTCCCTGGCAAATAATCAGTCTGTGCAGGTATCTGTGACATGAAGGTGGCTGCCCACAGGAGTCTCTCACTGTTGCCCATGTAAACAATCCCCCCATTTGCTATTTGTCATCGTCCCTGCTGTTGTTAATACTTGCTTGGGCAACATCAGCTCTTCTCTCGCTGCCTTTCTGCTCTGCTGACAAAAAGCTGATATTTTTAGTCTACTCTGTCTTTGTAAATTAATCTGTTACATCCATAACTGTGAGGGCAGAACCAAGCAGCTGCATTATCAGAAGCTTAGAAAAACAGATTTCTTAGCAGATGGCGAGCTCGTACTTTGCACACATTTTAAAGACAAAAGTTATTTTTTTTAACTTCTGTAATCACTTAAAGTCACCTCAGCCAGGAAAGCAAATGTTTTTTCTTATGTGTGATGGATACACACACACACACACACACACACACACACACACACACACACACACACACACACATACACACACACAGAATGAACAACAATAACTAAATCCAAACCTCCAAAGTGAAAAAAAGGCATGTTATAGAAGGAAGAATGGGTTCTACCGAGCTCTAATTTGTGGGTCATATCACATGTGGTCAGTGTTATTGGTTTGTTTGGAACATCGTACTGGACCATCTGGCTTATTGGTTGAACGTCAAGCTGCTGATTTGCGGATGCTCTAGACATCAAACTGATTTCACACCTTTGCTAACCATGTATTTTTCAGCCCAACAAGTAGTCTGATTGCCTTGTTACTCAGCCAGTGAGAAGAACCCTAACGATGATTAACCGTGACAGAGCGTGTCACCTGCCTTTTGTGTCGTCTGCTGGTCGGACAGCCACACTGATGCCAAATATCTGAGATGGGATTACAGCAGGCTGAACATGAACATTTTGACATGTATCAGTGAGATGGAGGCAGCAAACACAGAGTGACTGTATCTTGTGTGAAGGTGCATAGTTTCCATTGCTTTGTTTAAGCATCTTTATAGTGCAGAATAATAAAGATTGTAAAGAGCAGCAGGATGTATTGACCTGTAGTGTATTTTGCTCCAGGCCTGGATACTGTTAATATTAAGTGTTTCCCAGCAAACACTGTTGAGACAGCAATGTTAAGTCCCTGGCCAAAATGCAGTTGTGGTTTGACTGGGGAACTTAATTAAAAAGTGCATGGTTAGAGGGGACATTATTTCCACATCTAATAGTGGTCTAGTTAGGCCCTTTCTTTCACATTAGGAATATTAATGTGGTTGTATAGCTATGGAAAAAAAAATCAAACACATCTGTATTGGACAATTTATTGGGTTGTTAAATGGTTGTGATCAGCCACACAACATACACACAGAAAGACTACTATTGTCAGGTTTTTTTTTTATTACAAAGAGCATGTTTATATAATGTGTGAATAGCTACATGTAATTTTTGCAAGCCTTTGGGCTGTCATATTGCCTAGCCGTTGCCCCACTGCCCTTCCAAGTCTGTGGTGTGAAGTGTGATGTTCAGATAGGTCAGCAGGATGGTTGTAGACAGCATGATTTTATGAGTATGATTTCATCTTGCACTACATAAACAATTTTTCCTTCTTTGCATTATGTTGTTGTCACAATGTAATGTTGTCACAGCATCAGTGGAATTTTTATTTTGGAACAATCTTTCAACCTTGACACACTGTCTTGATTGCACATTCATACACTGATCATCCAAACTGTTACATCTTGAATGTCTTGCAGTAGGATGACTGAAAAAGTAAGAAAAAGTTTTTTGATTTGTACAAGACTGACAATAAATGCATCTCAGCCAACTGTGGTAAATAAATATTGGTTTTTGCCTCTCTGTACCTAGGAAATAGTCAAAGTCCTAGTATAATTAGCTGAGAAAATTTGAAAGTTATTTGAAAGAAATAAAACTAAATCAGAATAGATCAGGTATGGATATTGCAACCAATCCAAACATTGAATAAAAAGTAGAAATTCAAGGTCCTTGCTAACACTCCACATCATTATTTGACACTAGCACAGTTTACAGTTCTCATGACTAAATACATGTTAACAATATACAGTTTTGTCAACCACAGTGCTTCAGTGTGTACACATAAATGTAACAATCATATTGTGTTATTCTTGTCTTGTTTGGGTGTGCAGCAACTCAGTGCATTGAGGCATGTAGACATGGTCAAGATGACCCGCTGAAGTTCAAACTGAGCGTTAGAATGGGGTCCAAAGTTGATTTAAGTGACTTTGAACATGGTAGAGTCATTGGTGTCAGACAGGCTGGTCTGAGTATTTCAGAAGCTGCTGATCTGCTGGGATTTTCCCCACACAATCTTCTCAAGTATTTGCAGAGAGAGGTCTGAAAAATGAAATATCCAGTGAGCAGCAAGTCTCTGGGTGAAAATCCTTTTTGATGTCAGAGGTTAGAAAAGAAGGGGCAAATGGGCTTTGAGCTGATAGGAAGGAAACAGTGACTCTAATTACCACTCATTATAACCAAGGTATAAGACAGACTACAGGACTGCTTCGAGGACACTGACTGGGAGCTTTTCAAATGGACTGCCACTCACAACAACCACACAGATCTCAACACCTACACCTCATCCATACTGAATTACATCACCTTCTACATGGACAGTGTGACCACACAGAGGACAGTACAGATACTCCCTGACCATAAGCCATGGATGAATGGTGCTGTCATCAGTCTGCTGAGGGCCCAAGATGCTGCTTTCCACTCAGGTGATGGTGAGGCCTATAGAACAGCTAGGTCCAAACTGAGGAACCGCTTCTTTGCCAGGTTTGATTGTGCTGACAATCTACACAGCATGCAGGCACAGCAGGGACCCTCACCACTGGTGCTGAGCCCTCATGAGGTGAGACGGGCCCTGCAGTACATCAACCCCAAAAAGGCTACTGGACCTGATGGAGTTCCAGGACGGGTTCTGAAGCACTGTGCAGGGGAGCTGACAACAGTGTTAAAAGACCTGTTTAGCATCTCCCTGGAGCAGGCCTCCATCCCCACGTGCATCAAGTCATCGACAATCATCCCTGTGCCAAAACAATCAGCCATCAGGTCTCTCAATGACTTTCAGCCAGTGGCCCTGACACCGGTGGTAATGAAGTGCTTTGAGCGACTCATCCTGGGTCGCTTGAAGATAGCACCCCCCCCTCCTTAGACCAGCACCGGTTTGCCTACAGGGCAAACAGATCAACTGAGGAACCGCTGTGTCACTGGCCCTCCAATCTGCCCTGACCCACCTAGACCAGCGAGATAGCTATGTCACTGTCAATGTCAATTTTATTTCTATAGCACATTTAAAAGCAACAGAGTTGACCACAAAATGCTTCACAAGTTGACTGCAAAATAAGCAAGATAGAATGTATAAGACAATAAAATAAATAGAGAAAAACATAAGACATTAAAAACAAACAAATATAATAAATACAATACAATAAATATGACCAATGACAAGCTAAAACCAAGAAACACCACAACATAAAACCTGATGGGACTCAAACTGAACTTGAATTAAAAGCCAAGGTAAAAAGGTGAGTTTTTAGAGAGGATTTAAATGACTGTATAGACTCTGCAGTACGAATATGCAATGGCAGATTATTCCATAGTCTAGGGGCTGCGACTGCAAAAGCCCGATCCCCTCTATGTTTAAAATGAGACCTCGGCTGGACTAAGAGCATCTGGCTAGCTGATCTTAGTGCTCTTTTAGGGTTGTATAAATGTGCGGATGCTATTCATTGATTATAGCTCCGCCTTCAACACTTTCGCCCCCCATAAACTCACCAATAAGCTGGACCTCCTGGGCCTCAACAGACACCTGAGCATCTGGGTCCTGGACTTCCTCAGCAGCAGACCACAGACTGTGCGCATGGGGGAGCAGGTCTCCTCCAGGATCAACCTGAACACCAGCGCACCACAGGGCTATGTGCTGAGCCCCTTCCACTTCTCCCTCTATACACAAGACTGCAAACCCACCCATGAGACCAACACCATCATAAAGTTTGCAGATGACACCATCGTGGTAGGCAGGATTACATCCAGTGATGAGGCTGCCTAAAGATTAGAGATCGAGAACCTGGAGAGGAGCCAAGTTGGAGCCAAGAAAACAACTTGATCCTCAACACAGCAAAGACGAAGGAGCTGATCCTGGACTTCAGGAGACTGAGGCCCCTCGTCCATCGCCCAATCACAATCAGTGACAAGAGAGTGGAGGTTGTATAGTACCTCAGGGTCAACATCAGCCACAACATGACCTGGACCAACTCCCACAACAGCTGCTGGTGAGCTTCTACAGGTCAGCCATCAAGTCCTTCCTCACATACTTTATCTCAGTATGGAACTGTGGCCTCGCTGTAGACAAATAGGAAAGTTCTCCAGCGCATTATCAAGACTGCTGAGAGGATCATCGGCACCCAACTCGAGAGAGACCAGAGGACATGTACAGGACCCGCTGCACCAGGCGTGTCACAGCCATAATCAGGGATGGGACACAGTTTATTGCCATTTTCACAGTAAATACCAGGTCCTTATTTATCATACACTGCTCAAAAAAATAAAGGGAACACTCAAATAACACATCCTAGATCTGAATAAATGAAATATTCTCATTGAATACTGTGTTCTGTACAAAGTTGAATGTGCTGACAACAAAATCACACAAAAATCATCAATGGAAATCAAATTTAGTAACCAATGGAGGCCTGGATTTGGAGTCACACACAAAATTAAAGTGGAAAAACACACTACAGGCTGATCCAACTTTGATGTAATGTCCTTAAGACAAGTCAAAATGAGGCTCAGTATTGTGTGTGGCCTCCACATGCCTGTATGACCTCCCTACAATGCCTGGGCATGTTCCTGATGAGGTGGCGGATGGTCTCCTGAGGGATATCCTCCCAGACCTGGACTAAAGCATCCGTTAACTCCTGGACAGTCTGTGGTACAACGTGACGTTGGTGGATGAAGCGAGACATAATGTCCCAGATGTGCTCAATCGGTCTGGGGAACGGGCGGGCCAGTCCATAGCTTCAATTCCTTCATCTTGCAGGAACTGCTGACACACTCCAGCCACATGAGGTCACCCCACACCATTACTGACCCACTGCCAAACCGGTCATGCTGAAGGATGCTGCAGGCAGCAGATCGCTCTCCTCAGCATCTCCAGACCCTGTCACGTCTGTCACATGTGCTCAGTGTGAACCTGCTTTCATCTGTGAAGAGCACAGGGCGCCAGTGGCGAATTTGCCAATCCTGGTGTTCTCTGGCAAATGCCAAGCGTCCTGCACGGTGTTGGGCTGTGAGCACAACCCCCATCTGTGGACGTTGGGCCCTCATACCATCCTCATGGAGTCGGTTTCTAACCGTTTGTGCAGACACATGCACATTTGTGGCCTGCTGGAGGTCATTTTGCAGGGCTCTGGCAGTGCTCCTCCTGTTCCTCCTTGCACAAAGGCGGAGGTAGCGGTCCTGCTGCTGGGTTGTTGCCCTCCTACAGCCTCCTCCACGTCTCCTGGTGTACTGGCCTGTCTCCTGGTAGCGCCTCCAGCCTCTGGACACTACGCTGACAGACACAGCAAACCTTCTTGCCACAGCTCGCATTGATGTGCCATCCTGGATGAGCTGCACTACCTGAGCCACTTGTGTGGGTTGTAGAGTCCGTCTCATGCTACCACGAGTGTGAAAGCACCACCAACATCCAAAAGTGACCAAAACATCAGCCAGAAAGCATAGGTACTGAGAAGTGGTCTGTGGTCCCCACCTGCAGAACCACTCCTTTATTGAGTGTGTCTTGGTAATTGCCAATAATTTCCACCTGTTGTCTATTCCATTTGCACAACAGCATGTGAAATTGATTGTCAATCAGTGTTGCTTCCTAGGTGGACAGTTTGATTTCACAGAAGTTTGATTTACTTGGAGTTATATTGTGTTGTTTAAGTGTTCCCTTTATTTTCTTGAGCAGTATATACACACACACACATATATATATATATATATATATATATATATATATATATATATATATATATATATATATATATATATATGATGTCTACACCTGGAGGATTGCTCCAACAAAATTTCATTGTACTGTGCAATGACAATAAAGTTATCTCATCTCATCTCACCTAAGAACAGGAAGCTGAGGCTACAGTATGGGCTCATCAAAATTGGAAACAAGTTGCATGGTCTGATGAGTGTTGATTTCTGCCACAGCATCACAACACCATAGCCCATGCACTGTTGCTGACCATGCCCATCCCCTTATGAGAACAGTGTACCCATCTTCTGATGGCTGCCTCCAGCAAGATACCTCGTCTGTCACAAAGCTCAGATCCTCTCAAACCGGTTTCTTGAACACTACAATGAGTTCACTGTACTGAAATGACCTCAACAGTCACCAGAGCACAATCTGACAGAGCACCTTTGGGATGTGGTGGAGAGGAGATTTGCATTATGGGTGTGCAGCTGACAAATCTGTAGCAACAGTACCAGTCAAAAGTTTGGACACACTCACTCAATGGGATAAGGAATTAAAGTGCAGCTACTGAAGTGGTCGAGTGTATAAGGTAAAAGGAATACATAGAAAAACAGCTGTCAAATGTGGGTGCGCCATGAGAAGCACTGACAGCCCACTTTATCCATCAGTTAGCAGACAAACAGTAAATCTCAGTTAGCCTCATTACACCTGCACTGAGCAAGACTGCCGATAAGGATGTATGGATTTTAATGGTCCAGTCCTTTTCAGATAAACAGTCCTGCCGGATCTGTGACCTTTTTATCTGATTTCGACAGGCTCCCAGACAAGCTGGAGCAGATAACACAGTGTACTCGCAATGCTGAAGATTACTTTGTCTATCGTCTCAATTCATACTGGTTCTCACTGTGCCAGCTGGACACGTGTGCTTATAACCAGATAAAGCTGCAGGTCTTATCTCCGAGCCTACTGGCGTTCCTCTCACTGCCCTCTACACATTCTTATTTTCAGATTCTCCCTTTAGTTTTCTGAGTCTCTTTCTGCCACTGTTCAGCTCCTCATCGCATCCAGCTGCTGTTGCATTTGATAGCAGTTGAAGATCAAGCAGGAAATTGAAGTCCGATGACTGAAAACTCGCTCTTTGTTCTGTTTGAAAGGGCTGACGTTAGAATGTGTTTATTTGTCAATAGATTGAGCGCAGTAAGCGAGTGGGTTTGCAATGATAAAGCTGATTGATGAATCCTCACTCAAGGACTTTAATAACCATGGTTAGCCTACTTATGCCATTCAGCCACTAGCTTTCAAATGGAGTTGTGATGATAGCGATGTTGTCGCAGAATTACAAAGGATTCGGTCTAATTATATAGCTCTGGCTTGTTGTTTGAAAAGACCAAATGTGTGTGTGTGTGTGTGTGTGTGTGTGTGTGTGTGTGTGTGTGTGTGTGTGTGTGTGTGAGACAAAGAGAGCCGATCCTCAGCCTGCTGTGCGGGGGGGGATCGCTGTTATACCCATCTGCCATGTGAGTTTTACATCTGCCTGGCAGTCATTTGATGCTTTCAAACTAATGTTGGTCCTGCAACACCTGTGACCTAAAGTATAATTTCACATTTTTCTCTATCTTGGAACAATCCTTACATGCCCATATGGCCTTTGCAACAGTTTTTAAGTGTTTTTTTTCCCTCGCCTATCCACTGCAGCAAAATCCACATTCTTTATTCCGTGCCAAAAAAAAAGAAAGAAAGAAAAGTGAATTTTAAAGCTTAGGGTAAGTTAATATAAGGCTTTAGCACAAAAATGTGCTCCAAATGCACCTTATATAGTTCCCAAAGTTCACTTTATAATATTCCTTTACCTCCACTGTTTCATTTTGGATGTGTAGACAAGGACACCACTCAACACTCTGAGGAATCTTTATGACTTATTAGCTTTGGATAGTCTGCCCAAATACCTACATTAGTTCAATTTTACTGTAAGATCAGCATGACCTGTTAGCAGTGTCCATGCCTGATCTCGGATCAAATTTGAGTACAGAGTGGCAAGTGTGAAAGAGTAAATATGAAGTTTACTTCAGAATAATCCTAAAGTCAATGGCTTCTCACACCGTTGGTGCCTTGTTGCCACCAGGAGAGCAGTATTTGTGTTCTTTTTGGCACTTTTAAAAAAATAAATAAATAAATTAAAAAAATAAAAAATAAAATATATATATATATATATATATATATATATATATATATTTTTTTTTTAATTTAAGTTTTGTTTTTGTTTATTGTGTTCTTGGGTCTGGACACAACACTGCTCAGGTATGATCCAAAAAAAGCCATGCTCACTGAAAGATGACACTAAAACATACTCAGTGCTTTCACATGTGAAAGTATCAAAGAAAATATCAAAGTTTGAGAATGAGACTGGGTGAGAGGAACAGTTATCCAGTTATGAATCTCAAACTTTTTTGTACGTTAGTAGTACATTCACATTCAGTATGAAAAAACAGCTCAAAAATCATAATCATTCAGAAATTGTAAATCAGTGCATTTATATTTTTTGCCATCATGGAGTTTGGGAGATTTCGGTAAATACCGGAAGGGTGGTGTAATGAAAAATGAAATTGGTTATGAGAAGTTTAGAACTTGAAGAATTTTAAGCAAAGGGTGTAAGATGGACTGTAAATATCATCAAATATTGAATAATGATGGTAGTAACACTGTGAATTGGGAAAGAAGACCGTTTCTGTAAGATGTTCTGATGAGTTTTTGTTTTTCCTGTATATTTAGTGTGCAGTAAATGCTGTTTTACACTGCTGACTACATATTTGGAGTTGCAAGCTTTTTTACTGGATAGTGCCCACTTCATCTGTATGTACAACAGGGTTTTTTTTAACGTTTTATGCCAGTCAGAATCACAAAATAACCTTACCAGGAGTTTCAAACAGTGTGTGCGCATTTGCCAATCTCCAGTGGCTTTGGTGTGGCAAATTGTTCTGTTCGATAATAGAAATAGAAGGCAAACAATTTTTATTTTAGTCTTATAATTTCATGACTGTTACAATATATAATATTATTGTAATGAAAATAGAAAGTTAATGCATCCATAGTTAAATAGACTGTGACCTTTATGGTTTATTTTTAAAGAGACAAGTATGTTACATGAAAAATGCCACACAGCATTTACAGCCTAAATAGTTTACAATGCCCTTCCCCTAGTTGTGCATTTATTAGACGGTTCTGATACCTTTTGCTGCGCCGCATTGATTTTATGGTCAAAAATTACTCAGAAATGAGTCTGAAAAGTAAAGGTTGCTCCCCTCCTTCTCTTTACCACCCGATATGTTATATTGGTTTCAGATGAAGGTGCATTTGCAGCATGTGGTATCAGTCAAAACACCTGCACCTGCCAATAGCATACAACTTATTGTCACGGTCAGGCTGCATGGCTGGCAGGGGTGGACCCAAATGCAGGACGCATTAGACAGACCTGAAATTAAGTAGCTTTAATGCTGAAATTGATTAACAAAGTCCAGAATACAAAATACAGAGTTAGACTTAAACCATTAAGTGATACACCCAGAAAACAAAAGGGAAGGCACATGCGCGCGCACACAGCAGGCAGGATACGCAGACAACACAGCAAAGAACAGAGGAAAAACTGAGGGCTTAAATACACACACTAGGTAATCAGGGCAAGTGGAAACAGGAGGGAACCACAGGTGAAACAAATGAAACTAATAATACAGAGGAAGCAAAACTAAAGACAACGCACAGGGAACATGGAACTGTCAAAATACTACAGGAAGTGACCAAACAAGATACAAACACAGACTTGACACCACACGAGGAACAATATACATACTGGGGAAACAGACACAGGAGACACCACAACACAAGGGAGGGACACTAAGGGAAAACTAAACTCTAAAGCTACGAGAAAGGGAACCTAAACTCCGCACACAAGAAAAAAAACTGCAAAGGAACTAAACACAGAAAAGGCCCAAGAGACGGGGACAAAACACACACAGGGACACAAACACAGGGAAGACCAGAACAAAGGGAAACCAGAATAACATACAAATAACTAATAACAGAACACCCAAACAATAACAAACTGAGGATCGAAACTGTACGGAAATCTAAGAAAACACAACCAAAAAAATGCAACAAAACAGAACCTCACAGAAGGAACTTAAAACACTGGGCCACCGGCCCAGTACCATGACACTTATCACCTTATCAGACACTTTGATACAGTCCATCAAACGTTTTTCTCATCGCCTGCATTTTGTTTCACGTTGGCACATGCTTATTAGTGTTAGCTAACTTCCCTTAACAGATGACAAACTTGGATTTTAGAGTTATGAGTTTACTAGTTTTTACTGACAACATTCTCTCTTTTCCTTAGGTGGGTCATTTGTTGTTAGCTCCAAAACAGAAAGTGATCTAATTCTCCTGTCACATATTTTGTTATTCTCCTCGCTGTTAATTGGGGTTTTTGATATGCCACACTGTAAAAATTCCCACCATCTGGCAACTGTCTGAGCAAACTTGATTACTTTTGACAGCTTGCTTCTGTATTTGTGCGTAACTACAGAGTACCTACAGATGAAATAATTTGCAATAATTCAATAAAAAAAGTATTTAAAATAATATTGCAGATGGCCACAAAATCCCACGATAGACTAACGTGACTTGGCACACTATTTGGTCACTACTGATTTACAGTTTCTCATCCTCTGCAGGGCTGTGAAGGGCTCAGTATGCACAATATGAAGAGTCTTCCAGCCTTTTCAGGGCTTATAGATGATGTGTGTCCAAAGTTAAGCTTCAATGTCTGATCTCACTGTGTGTTTAACATGTTGTTTTTGCACCCTTAGATTTAAATTAGCACATTTTTTTCCTCTGCACATTGTGAATAATTTTGCAGTAGGTGGTATGTGAAAATGTACTTCTTTGTGCATTTATTTATTTCATTACTCATCAAAAGATCCTAAATCTGTCACCGTGAATGAATGCAGCTCGCATTGTTATTATCACATAGTTGTTAGAATTTTTTTTAGCACATTTTAGAGAAAATCCCACTCATGAATTTTAATTCCAGCTCCACTGCCAGAACATTTTTGATACTAGTTTGATATATAAGAGCCTGTCTTTTAGTAACTCAGTCTGCCCATGTGCTGTACATGATGCTGTCAGACCAGCAAGGTTCTCCACAGAGGTTCCAACTCCATCAGGTACAAAAAGACTATTAGCGCGCACAAGTTGCAGAACCTGAAAGGCATCTAACATCATGTTTCTCCTTCTCTCACCATTTCAGTGCAGTGTCTGGAAATGACCACCAAACGGAAGCTGATTGGCCGGCTGGTGCCGTGCCGTTGTTTCCGTGGTGAAGAGGAAGTGATCTCGGTGTTGGACTACTCCCACTGCAGCCTGCAGCAGGTCCCCAAGGAAATCTTCAGCTTTGAGAGAACTCTGGAGGAGCTCTACCTAGACGCCAACCAGATTGAGGAATTACCCAAGGTAGCCCTGAGTCATATGTTAATTTTTTTCTGGTCTAACATTTTTTCTTTCACTGACCCCTTTTCGGATTTTTTTTAAACTAATGCGTAAGCCTTTTTTAAACACTATTCTACTATTCAGCTCTTCAAGCCAGAACAAGAGCTAAAATATACTAATATACAAAAGCTTAGTATCCTGCTTTTCAGGAGAACTCTGTTTATGCTCACAGTTTATCAAATTCACAACTGAAAGCTGTTCATCCACTGTTACTGTCTTTTCACTTCACTTACCGAGATCTATTGAGCTAGTGCTGCAACTTCTTGCACAGTAGTGTATGTGAGGCAAATTAATTGTCTTTTGACCAGTTGCTTTGTATATGATTTATTAGAAGATATTACGTCTGGCATTTTTAACATTGATGCTAACTCACAATGCCCTTGTGTATACTCTCTCTCACTATTTGGCTGTGATACCCTTAGTTTACAAATGTTAATATATTAATCACGTTTATTTCTATACCACATTTAAAAACCACAGCTGTTGACCAAAGTGTTGAACATCTAAACAATCAAATAACATAAGACTTAGGATTAAAAATGACAGAGTTAAGAAAGGAAACATAAAATGAGAAAAGCCGAGTAAAAACAACACAAAGTGTGTGGAATTCATTCTGATTTAAAAGCCAGAGAATAAAAAAGGGTTTTCAAACAGGTTTTAAAAGTGTCTAATGTTGGAGAGTTCCTGATGTGAAGGGGCAGTTTGTTCCACAGTCTCAGAGCAGTAACTGCAAAGGCCCGATCTCCTCTGTTCTTTAATCTCGACCTCGGGACAGCTAGGAGCATTTGCTCAGCGGACCTCAGTGATCTAGAGGCTATGCAGTGACAGACTGACACCTGAATAAAGACTATTACAATAGTCAAGTTGAGATGAAATAAAGGCATAGATAGCGCTATCTTAAGTTTTTTAAACAGAGGAATGTCTTCACCTTTGCAAGTAGCCAATGGGGAAAGAAGCTAGATTTAATGACAGCATTAATGTGTTTGTCAAAAATTAGATTTACTGTCAAAGGTCACTCCCAAGTTCCCCACAAAGGGTTTTTAATAAGTCTTTAAAGGGCCAAGATTGTAGAGGTCAGGAGCACCAAACACAATGACTTCTGTTTTCTGTTCATTTAAGTTAGGAAAATTGAAAGCCATCCATGCTTAACATCCTTCAAACAGTCTAGTAAGGCCTTCAGAGGACTCATTGATTTTCATTTCAGTAGCAGGTAAATCTGCCAGTCATCTGCATGTCAATGAAACAAGATCCCATGTTCTTTTAAAAACTGAGCCCAAGGAGAGCATACAAATTGAAATAAGAACTGGGCCAAGAATCGACCCCTGAGGAACCCCACATGAGAGCAGGCTTTTTTGTGGAAGATGTATCCTGCAACCTAAAGGCCTTTACACACTGGATGCGTAAAATTTGTGCAAATCTTTCATGCGTTGAAAGTATTTTTCAGACTCAGCTAATGCAGTCGTTCACACCACCTGTGTCATTTCACAGGACGAATTTGCAGCATTTATTTATTTTTTTGAATCAAGTTTGATTTTTTATGACTTTCGCAAGCGAATAAATTGATCTGACCAATCAGAGTGGTGCATTTAGCAACCTGTGAGCTCATAGCTCAACACGTGCACTGATACACTGAATGTACAGTGATATGGGAACAGTAAAATAATACAATTTTACCTCAGACACAAAGCTAGTCCCTGCTGCGGGTCAGTCGGCTCTCTGAAATTATTTCTCTGCCTCCTCAGATGTGATCTCAACTCTGCCAACAAGAGCTCAAACTGCCCCAATGACATCCCGAAATATCTGTGAAAGCAGCCATGATGCAGCTTCAGCTCCGGAATCAAACCATGAAAGTTTCCCTGCTGCTGCTTTCTCATGAGAGTTGGATGAACCCAGAATCTCTTTTTCTTCCTTCTCTTGTTTAGAAACATCAGGACCTCTTTACATCATCACTTGATGTATTTTATGAGGACGATTTATTTGCAAAAACGCAATGTGTCCGGTGTGCGTGCAGGTTACATGACAAGATCGCATCCCAGAGGTTTGGAATTTTGTGTTGTTTTTTTTTTGCAACGGGTCCGGTGTGTACAGGCCTTAACTGTAAAACTTCTGCTGTATAAATAAGATTTAGACCATTCTAGTACAGTCCCTTTGATTCAGTCAAGAGATAAGGATACCATGATCTATCAAAAGCAGCACCGAGGTCTTATAGTGCTAAAATGGCAGACTCCCCTGAGACAGTAATAGTTAATAGGACATTTAAAACTTTTAAAAGCACAGTTTTAGTGTTTTAAATTCAGACTGAAATATGTCACTAATACCATTTCAATATAAAAATGTCTGGAGCTGAAGAAGGACAACTTTCTCCAGGACTTCAGAAAGAAAAAGCTTTTTAAAAATTAGTCTGAATTTGGATAAAACTGTTGGATCATGGTTTTGTTTTTTTAAGATTATGCTCTACCACAGCATGTTTAAAATCAGGGACACACCCAGAATGAAGACTGCTGTTGAAAATAGGCAGCACATTCATTCCCACTGTGTCAAAAACATCCTTCAGTTGGAGAGATGGAATAATATCTCGTGGGTTTCAAGTGGCTGACCACTTCATTCAGCAAAGAAAAAGGCACAGGCTTGAAGTGGTCAAAAGCAACAGAGGTTGATGTCTGAGTAGAAGGGTCAGCGATGGGGGGATAATATGAGACCTGATATTAGCAATTCTGTCAACAAAAAATATATTATTATCCATATATTTGAATAAGTTTACACTGGGAACCTTACAGAGGCGGCCAGTACTTTCAAATGACCCATGTGGGGAGTGCTGATGTAGAATACCCTTCTAAAATTTCAAGGAGAATTACAGGTGCTGCTTATTAAAGGGCCATCACATTTTATGGATATCCTGGCCTGGTTTAAATGACAAAGATGGTGAATTAGATTTCCAAATATAGCCTGCATGAATGGAGACACTCTAATAAGGCTGCATGAGATGCACAACCTCACATTTAACTGACTTAAAATTTTTGCTCATTCTTGACAGTGAATGTCTGTGCCGCCAATACATATTGAGTGACTGGCTCTAATGTAAGTGAGTTGGGCGGCTTTCTCCATGTGTGTGAGTTGGTGAAAGGCTGTGTTAGAGTGACCTGGTGTGACCTCTTAACTCAGAGCAGGCCTGCACATTTTAGAATACTGTAACTCTTTCCTCATGTCCTGCTAAAGAGAATGCACTAGAATTAATGGAGCTGACATATTGCCTGGCCAATAAAATATATAAAACATATCAGCTTCAACATTAAAACCACCTACCTAATATTATGTCGGTCCCCCTGTGGCCTGTCTGGGCACAGAGCAGGAAGCTCTGGGTGTGTCCTGTGTTGGCACGGTGGTGCAGTGGTTAGTACCATCACCTCACAGCAAGAAGATCCTGGGTGCAAATCTGGTCTTGTTTTTTTTTTTGTGTGGAGTTTGCATGTTCTTCCCTTGTCTGTGTGGGTTTACTCTGGCTTCCTCCCACAGTCCAAAGACATGCATGGGCTTGGGTTAATTGGTGATTCTCAAATGACCGTAGGTATGAATGTAAGCCTGAATGGTTGTCTGTCTCTATGCGTTAACCCTGCAACATATAGACTGGCAACCTGTCCAGGGTGTACCCTGCCTCTCACCCTATGACAGCTGGGATAGGCCACATAAGTGGATAATTGGGTAATTGGAAGAAAATAGATGATCTTGAATTTTCGCAGTGTGGCAGGAGCACATTGTTTTGCTGGCAAAGCCAATTTAGTTTGGGGTTTGGTTGCAACAAAATTTAGCGAGCTGTAACTTTTCAATGTAATAAAAGGATCAGGAACCGAAATAAAAAATTTGGAAACATTGTATTGTATATGCGACTACATGAACACAAGCTATACAAATCTCCTTTTTTCTATCTCTGACAGTAGCTGTTATTATAGCTACTGTAGCTAGCACAGAGTTTACTACATTATGACAACGGATTTTAGTGAAAATTGATATATTAATGAGTTCCATAACTATAGAGTTACTCTAATGTTGTCGTATAACAGTCAGTGAAATTTATGAAGTGACGCCTCAGGTTTTTTGGTTTCATGGATAATATAGAAACTCTGGGAAAAAAATTGTCCAGGTTAGCTTAGCTTGGTCATTCAAATTGATACTCTTGCTGAGGCCTTTTTGGTCTATAACTTTGACTTATCTCTGGATGTTAAACATGCCATTGATTCTAGCTGGCACTAAGAGTGATTGAAAACTTTGTTAAAAGGCAAGAAGTGGAGAGTGAGTGAAACAATTTTGCTATGTGGTTTGTTTTTCTTCCTAATTAGCCTTAATGGGAAACAATTATGTTGCTGCTTATTTAGAATCTTATTATCAGATTTAGCTCTCAGTTTTGACCATTTGCTTTGCTATGTTTTGTATTTTGGCACACTTCTGAATTCATAGAGCATTTGGATGGCATTATATTGTTTATGTACTCTAAGCGAAAGCATTCATTTTTGAATATGTTTTATAATTTGCATAATTTTTCTGTTGAGGAGCAAATTTCTCCAGATGTTTTTTGCTTTTACTCTAGAATGTGTGTTATCCTTCGGGCCACTATATGGAAGAGATTAAGTGTGCATTATTCATAGATAAGTGCTGCTAAAATGGCCTAGCTTTTCCACAACATTAAGTGCCGCATACCTCCAGGTAACTTTCAATGCGCTGTCCTTTTGTACCTTTTTACTTAAGGTCAAGTTAATTTTGTCATCAGACTATAATTCCTTTGTCATCCCTTTCTGTGTTCCCATAGCAACTCTTCAACTGCCAGGCCTTGAAGAAGCTGAGCATGCCAGATAACGACCTGTCCAACCTGCCCACCACCATCGCCAGCCTGGTGAACCTAAAAGAGCTAGACATCAGTAAAAACGGTATCCAGCCTAAACAACCCAGGTTTAAAAAGAATTCAGGCAGGCCAGAATAAAACCTCATAGTTGTAATATTGTAACTGCACAGAAGAAGAAGAAACAAAACCAGGCTGTCCAAACTTTTGTGAAACTAAACATCATGTGTGACTCTTTGCCTCCCAAACAGGAATCCAGGAGTTTCCAGACAATATAAAATGCTGTAAAGGCCTGTCCGTGGTGGAAGCCAGTGTCAACCCCATCACCAAGTAAGACACAAAATGTACATTATGCACATTACTGCACTGCAGAACCTGTTACACATTACTTTGGCCTCTGGTTTGATGCTGTCAACCTCAGTGTTTAAAAGTCAGGCTGAAAAATTGAAAAGTGTGCAGCTAATTACTCTGAGCACACAGCCTCTGGATACCTTGGAGAAAACGCTGACTGCGTCATAAAAATAAATATCTCTAAGATGTTCAAATTGGCTCCGTTATATTTAGGAAGCAGTTTCTGTTGAATAAAGGAAAGTGTGTTCCATGTTTGTTTGATTGCAGCATTTTTATTAACCTGAATTCTGTTCAAGATGGATTGTTTACTGCCTTTGCCAGATTATTTCTCACACTTTTATAGGCCAAGCTGCTCTTGCTTTTTACCTGCTTTTACGTTTTCAAATTTATGTTGCACCAGAGGGGCTGAATATTTGATATTAATTAGCTTCATCCACAAACCCTATACAGCAATGCATTTGTATTCATATCCTGTACGCTCAGTAGTGGCCTGCAATAGAAGATATAACTATTCCAGTAGAGGCCTGTTGTTGTTTGCCATTATACTTTGAGCATCAGGTGTTACGCTTGTAATTGCTGTTTTCCTATCGGCTGTGTTAATGCCATGAAGCAAAACTAGAGTCAACCACATAGTATCCTGCAGACAACAAGGCATCTCATGCTCTGTGTGTGTGTGTGTGTGTGTGTGTGTGCACGCAGCAGATGAGTCATCTGCAGGCTAACAGCAGTTAGCTGTTTCTGCAGGGGTTGTTATGGGAACTTTGTCCGTGTTTTATTCCACTGAGGCCGTTCAAGGACACACACCTTTTTTTAAAATCTTTCTTGTTTCTCACAATTTCTTTCTTTCTTTCTTCTTTCTTTCTTTCTTTCTTTCTTTCTTTCTTTCTTTCTTTCTTTCTTTCTTTCTTTCTTTCTTTCTTTCTTTCTTTCTTTCTTTCTTTCTTTCTTTCTTTCTTTCTTTCTTTCTTTCTTTCTTTCACAGACTTCCAGATGGTTTTACGCAGCTCCTGAATCTGACCCAGCTCTTTTTAAACGATGCCTTCCTGGAGTATCTGCCGGCTAACTTTGGCAGGTAAACTGACTCAGTTTGATGGCTTGTGATTAAAAACGTTGGTGAGCAGAGCCTTCTAATCACTTATCCATCCATTAGTATACATTTTGGCATTTTATCCAGGTAAGGGCCAAAGTGTGGTACTTTTTATTTGTTACAGCAAAAGAAAAACTACAGTATATGTTGCAGGTGTTCTCTGAATGGATGCATACCTATGGCCGGTGATCATGTGTAATGCTTCCAAATCCAATGTCAAAAGGGGTTTGAAACTGTTTTGTAACAAATTAAATGGGACTTGTTTCTCTTATTTGGCCTGATGTGACTTCCCAAGCATCAGTTGTTGCAGTTGATAGAGTATTAGTGCATTTAATTAAGATTTGGTTTATATTCCTTCTGGTTTTCAGACTCTCCAAATTACGGATCCTGGAGCTGAGGGAGAACCACCTGAAAACCATGCCAAAGTGAGACAAACTGCCATATGTGTTTTTGTGTTTGTGTGTGTGTCTGTGATAAAGAGAGAGGGAGAAGCATTTAGTCTGATATTGATTCTGAGGTTTATGCACTCATGTAGATTCCTCGGTGTGTTCCTGCCTTCCCAGATCCCCAGATAAAAACGATATTTATCCCTGCAGGTGTTCTTGAATACTGAAGAAGCTCATTATAACCGCAATGTGTCAGTCACAGCAGTTTTAAATGTTTCCTGTTTAATGTAATATAGCTTGATTTATCCTCACCATCACCACAGAGGACTGCTCCACTACAAACCATATCCAAACTGTGCAGTACTTTCAGATTAACACTGTATTCTAAAAAAATTGTAATATTAATGTCAGGTGCACTGCTGCTGCAATTACCATTTTCAGAGCATCGTCAATAATGGAATTTTGGGTCTGGTACTGGATTTTAAGGAGTTAACGAAATCTGATGTTATTGTATCAGCTGCTATTCTTTATATATGTATATTAGTGTATGTTATGTTCTCTATCCAAAAAAAAAGTAAATGTTTCTGTGAATGCATGCGTGGCTGCAGTGCAACCTCTGCTAAGCTGTGTGACAGTCAGAGTGCTGTAAACAACAGAGCCATAGTGTAGGTGTTGCAGTCCCTCAGTGTGCCTGCTTCCCTGTGTTATGTCAGGTCTATGTTTCTATTTCCTTGTTTACTTCCTGTTTTACTTCGGCAGTCCTTTGCATCGTGTGCTTTGTCTTCAGTTTTGCTTCCCTTGTCTTGTTAGTTAGATTCTGTTCAGCTGTGCTCCCTGGTGTGTCCCATGTCCCTGATTACCTCGTGTGTGTGTGTGCCTGTGTATATATTGTCTGTCCCTCTCCTTTTCTTTGTTGAGTTATCATCAATGGCTTCCCACCTGCTGTGTGCTCTGTTTATACTTAGTTTTGACTTAGGTTAGGTATTCCTGCTCCAGTCTCGCCCTGCATATTCCTGTATCAAAGCTGAATTTGAGTTTAACCCCTGTCCATCTGCAGTTGCTGTCTTTGATATTAGTGTTGTGTCCCGAAAGCCAAAGTATGATTGCTGTTTGACCCATTTGCATACACAACAAGCTAAAGTCACCACACTACAGGAGTCTGTTTGACTGCAAACTTTCTCAGTTTGTCAAAATATCCACAGCATAAAGATGCACTGTGCCCTGCTGTTATACAGTAACAATAGTGGTAGTATGTCCAAATTCAGTGTTTAAAAGGTTAAATGTGTTGTGAGGTCTTCACTGTACAAAATGTCAAAATCTATTTGCAGAATGCCCAGCCTGTACTAAACATTACTAATCAGTGGATCCTCTCCTCTCAGATCCATCCACAGACTGACACAGCTCGAGAGGCTGGATCTGGGTAGCAATGAATTTTCTGAAGTGGTGAGACCAGCTAATGCATGTTTTACAAATGAAATGAGTAACTGTGCACATGCAAAATTAGGGGAAGCAGAAACAAAAAAAGTTGAACTACATAGTGCTTACAGTGCATACAGCATGTTTAAACTACTGAAGAATAAAGTAACCCTAACGCCACTAACAGTTTAACTTTTCAATGAACTTCGTACAAAATATTTCATGCAAACAAAATAGTTTTGGTGTGACCACCCTTTGCTTCAGGAAGGGAGGAGGAAGAAAAGACTGCATGTATACAGAAGAATTAGTAGTCTTCATATAAAAGTGAAATGTAAATATATATTTCATAGTGTGTGTTTAGTGAGTGAGAATGTGGAGTTTTCTTTTAACTTGTCAGCCGGAGGTGTTGGAACAGATCCACAACCTGAAGGAGCTATGGCTGGATAATAACTCTCTGCAGACTATACCAGGGGTAAGCAGACTTTTGGACAAAAGCTTCACATGAGATAACAGCTGAACATGGATATGCTGTTTATTCACCTTTACTCTGTTCTTTTCTCTCCACGCAACAGTCGGTAGGGAAGCTCCGTCAGTTGCGGTACTTGGACTTGGCTAAGAATCGTATCGAGACGTTGGATGCGGACATTTCCGGCTGCGAGGCCCTGGAAGACCTGCTGCTATCCTCCAACATGCTGCAGCACCTCCCTGACTCTATAGGTACGCACACACAAGTACACACATACAAAAACACTGTGAGTCATTCAGAAAAAAACAGTCAAGGTGTTACTTACTCTACCTACTTTCTGACACTTTTACTAAACTTCTGCTGTGCTCCTGTAGAGACTAATCTAAGTACAAGAAAAGCCAATACTTAGCACAGGAGAAGCTACTTTCAGCTGCTCATATTTAATACATATTATTTGTTTGTGTTTGCTTTATTTTAAAATTCAGTGCATTGTCTGCAGATTTTTAAATATCATAACACAACATACAAAAGCCAGACAAAGTCCAATATTTTGCTTTTTTATGATTCCTAAAATTTCAGAGCTTCTATGTCAACATGGGGAAAAAAACAAATTTTTGTTTATCTATCTTTGTTTATTTTCTCTAAATTTTTAACTTGATGATGTTAACCTGTGTCCATTTGTTGAAATAATGTGATTTAGTAGTGATGTACATAGATAAATAATCACTTCTTGTTTGTAAATGATTAAACTTCTGATTAAAAACTCCACTAGGTTTACAAAAAATGTTGATTGGTCATAGTCCACAGAGCAGCCAGCTGAGTTGAGTCCCTTCGAGTTCTGCTCAGTGACAAAGACTCATTCAGACTGATGGCATCATGTTGGCAATCTGTCTGCATTTTATAAATAATTACATTTTTCAATTCAACTTTACTCATAGATATATATGTATAGCTTCGAATCACAACAAACAGTCGCCTCAAGGTGCTTTATATTGTAAGGTAAAAACCATACAATATTACAGAGAAAATACAACAATTAAAACGATCCCCTATGAGCAAGCGCTTGGCAACAGTGGGAAGGAAAAACTCCCTTTTAACAGGAAGAAACCTCTAGCAGAACCAGGCTCAGGGAGGGGCAGTCATCTGCTGCGGGGGCTGAGGGGAGCGAGACAGGACAAAAGACACGCTGTGGAAGAGAGTCAGAGATTAATAATAATAACTAATGATTAAATGTAGAGTGGGGGTATAAACAGAGTAAAAAGAGGTGAGTGAAAAAGAAATTCTCAGTGCATCATGGGAACGCCCCCCAGCAGCCTAGGCCTATTGTAGCATACCTAAGGGACGGTTCAGGATCACCTGATCCAGCCCTAAATATGAGCTCAAAGTAAAAAGGAGTTTTAAGCCTAATCTTAAAAATAGAGAGGGTGTCTGTCTCCCGAATCCAAACTTGGAGCTGGTTCCACAGAAGAAGGCTCTAGAAACCACAAGTAAGCCAGCAGTTTGAGAGCGAAATGCTCTATTGGGGTGATATGGTACTTTGTGGTCTTTGCAGAAAGGCTGCCTCCACTGTGCAGTCCCTTTGTGATCAAAAGCGGTTGTGAGTGTGTAAAACCCTCAAGCTCTGAGCAACCACTTAGTCAGTCAGTTGCAATTAGTCGCAGAATGTGAAAAATGGAGGAATTGTTTACCTGCAGTTTATGTATCATAAACTCTTCAATAAACTACATTTCTTGGACATATTTTTGAGAGATATTTGCAGACGGTGAAGTTAAGATAACAAACACTGGAAATCTTAAAGCCAGGATTCTCGGACTGGGTGTTTGGCCAGCTTTTCACATTCTGCATTGCAATTAGATAATGTAAAGAGTCACTTGCAGCAATGATAAAAATGGTTACTGCACTGTCCAGGGTGCTCTACTCAACTCTGAACTGAGCAAGTGGAAGAGAATTGAATGGATGGATGTTAGCAAAAGCAACTGTTTCCATCTTGATCACCTTCATCTTTTCTTTGTAAAAGCCACAGAGAGCCAATGAGATTGGCAAAAGAGCTGCGTGCGGCTCCAGAACCACAGGAGACCCCTGCTCTAGGAAGAGAGTAATCTTGCATGTGTGTGTGTTTGCATGTGATGTAGGAATGTTGAAGAAACTGACAACGCTAAAGGTAGATGACAACCAGCTGACCTCACTGCCTAACACCATTGGGAGGTAAGAACCCTACACACACACTCCCTCAAAAAAGAAAATAAAAAAAAAAATCAAAGTCAAACTCAGATCTATACTTTTAGTCTTGGGGGGGTCAGAACCTGTTGTCAGATTAGATGATCCCTGCAGGTGATTTTGTATCGTTGGTGGGTTGTTGTTTTCTTTGTTTATTGCTGTTAGTTGCTGTGTTGTTATGCTGGCTGATGATTGGGGGGGGGGGTTCTGTGTGTTGTGTTTGCTGCATTGCCGTGGCGTTAGTCCGAAGCCCAAGCAAGGGTGAGTAACATTAGCCTCCTGGATCCGGGGGTGTGTTCAGAGACAGACAAATGTTCAGCTGTGTTGCAGATACAAAAATCCATGCTTGCTGCCACATGCTGTCCATGTGGGAAACATCCTCATATTCACGTGAATTACATGCAAACATGAACATGATTATGCGTTTCCTTCTTGTTGGGACATTTGGACATAATATTTGAGTATGGCTCACATCTTTCACTGAAAATGTACTGTACTAGCTGAAATCTGCTGCGCTGAGATGGAAATGATTGCATGTAAAATGATTACAGTAATGTGATTACATTCTCATTATTATCCATCACGGCCCTGATTCAGTCGCAGTAATTACATTATTTGTGTAGATGAGCATTTGTTGAATTAAGCAGAACATTTTTTTAAAAATTTAAAATACTGTTAATGAGACTTTCTTTCATCTCTCTATATAGTTAGAGATTAGTTATAAGTTATGAGTTGGTAGATTTGTGA
Source organism: Pterophyllum scalare (assembly GCA_024447675.2). Lineage (NCBI taxonomy): Eukaryota > Metazoa > Chordata > Actinopteri > Cichliformes > Cichlidae > Pterophyllum > Pterophyllum scalare. The sequence continues at coordinate 1,936 of JAMQGT020011383.1, read as the reverse complement.
AGAATAACAATCCAAACATGGCCTACAGTAAGAGAAATATGAAATTACATCAGTTTGGATGGGAATAATTTGCTTTTGTTTTTTGTTTTTTTACTTTGAAGCATCCAATGTGACTGTACACATAAACATGTGCAGATGCCATGTTTAACATTATCATTACACTTTTGCAAGATATGTATCTGAACACACTGAAAACATTTTGTCTTCCTGGACAAGTCCCAGGTTTTAGCTTCAATAAGTAGCACTGTAGATGCATTACTTCCCCTTAAAAGGTCCTTTTCTTACCTCTAGTTTTTAAAGTGTTTCTTAGTAATGATGAATGTGATCCCTTTATCAAGTTACTGTTTCCACATAGAATGAATACTGCATATAGATGCTGCTGAATATTTATGAACTACATATAGAACATATGAATACTATTACTGCTACTACTGTTACTGTTTTACTTACTAAAGTCTTAAACTGTTTAAGGCCTCTGTTAGATTAAGCATAAGAAAGGTGCCATCATAGTAATATGCGCTCACTGGCCACTTTATTAGCTATACCTTGCTAGTTGGTTTCCTTTTTAGCTTCAGAACTGTCTGAATTTTTATGGCATAGATTCAACAAGGCGCTGGGAACGTTCCTCTGAGATTTTGGTCTATAGTAACAGTCAGCATCATGATGCAAATCTCTGCTTCCACAACGTACCAAAGGTGCTCTATTGGACTGAGATCTGGTGACTGTGGAGGCCATTTGAGTATAGTGTCATGGTCAAGAAACCAGGATGAGATGATCTGATCTGAGCTTTGTAACATGGTGCTGGAAGCAGCCATTAGAAGATGGGTACACTGTGGTCATAAAGGGTCAGGTTTGACGTGTTGTGCATTCAGAGATGCTCTTCGGCATACCTTGGTTGTTCTGAGTGGTTATTTGAGTTACTGTTGCCTTCCTATCAGCTCAAAGCAGTCTGGACATTCTCCTCTGACCTCTGACATCAACAAGGTATTTTCACCCAGAGAGCTGCTGCTGATCATAATTTTTCTCTTTTTTTTGGACCATTCTTTGTAAACCCTAGAGATGTTTATGGGAAAATCCCAGAAGATTAGCAGTTTTTGAAGTACCCATCTGGCACCAACAACCATGCCATTTCAGAGTCACTTGAATCACCTTTCTTCCCCTATTCTGATGCTAGTTTGAATTTAAACAGGTTGCCTTGACTATGTCTGCCTGGCAAAATGCAGTGAGTGATTGGCTGATTGGTGCATTAATGCATATAAACGTAGCACACAAAGTAAGAAAATTTGTGTTTGGTTGATTATTTTTTTGTTGTAACAGTTCTTCTTGGCAATAAATCTCATACCATTGGAAAGCCTGTTTATTTCCCCTTAAATGGTGCCACATTTGTAAGGAAAATGCATTTGTGGGTTGAGCAGCAGAGTTGAGTATGTGGGTTGTGTTCATGAAAAACATGCCAAGTCTTTTCCTTACAAATGTGACACCATTTCAGGGGAAATGAACAGGTGTTATAAGATTTTTTGGCAAGAAGCATTGTTACAACACAAATTTCCTTCCTTTTTGTGCTGAGTTTATATGCATTAATGAACAGCTGAACAGGTGTACCTAATAAAGTGGTTGGTGACTGTAAATCTACACTACTTAGCTTTCTAGACAGATGTGTTTCCTCATGACTAATGCTTCTATAAAACTGCATCTTGAGTATTTAAACCAGAGGGAACTGAGTTTTTTCTGGGAAAAGAAGGATTTTGATCCTGTGATTGGGAATGCAAACACTGCTTAAGGAAAAGAACGTGAAGTTTAATATGGGGTGCGAAAGTGTACTCCTTTCCTCTTTTTCCTCTCCTATCCTTTTCCTTCCTGTCAGACCGTATGGTGGCCCAGATGGTCCGGTCTATTGGGAATAATAATAGCAGACTAATGGCGATAGTTAGCAATC